>PVIU01015667.1:0-47582 GCA_004026605.1 Ondatra zibethicus
CACACACACACACACACACACACACACACACACACACACACACACAGGCACATACTAATACTCATTTAAAATGTCCTCTAAAAATGAAATCTCACAGCCCGCCAATGTTGATCAAGAGAATTTAGGGCAATCTAACCGCACATTTTTATCAGTACAAATGGATATTATTTCTAAATGGATATTATTTCTAAAGCCAAAATAGTAGGATTTTTGGTGAGAAATTACTTATCCACCCTCGCCCCTATCATATACAACTCAGGGTACAACATGTGAATAGCATCGAACTCTGGCACAGAAACCCAAGTTCAGTCCTTATCTCAAGATTAAATAAAGCACATTTAAATTCTGAGAATAAGAGGCTGACAAAGACGATTTTCCTAGATGAACATTTCTCACCTGGGCTTTATTTTTCCGGAAGAAAGACACTGCGTTGGTTATGCATTGATCAAACTTTTATTGTACCAGCTGTACTTCCCAGACCTGGAAAAGTGATTCAGGCACAACAAGAGAACATAAAAGCACAACTATAACGGCTTTAAGTCCCAAAGAGGCAATTACAAGTTTGATTCCAGCGAGGCAGCTGGACTCCATCGGAAAGCTAAACACCTTCTCCATATTAAGTAGTTACAAAGGCGAGGGCTCAGGATGTAAATAATAAATTTGCTGTGCAGTCATATTTGTAAAGCACATCCCTGTTAATACATGGGAAGAATAGGGCAATAAATTTCACACTAATTCCTGTGCAGAGGAGAATTTTACAAAGTTCAAATGTGTCAAGACTGGTAAGAAATAAAAAGCCAGGTATGAAATAACTAATCGTAGGGATAAAGCAAATGAGAAAAGATGAGGCTGACGCAGCCAGGATGGGATTGCAACTCTTTAACCACTTGGAGCTATGTTCAGCCTAATGCAGCTTTTTGTATGCATGGTGTTTCTCTGCCTCTCTTGGAAAGAAAAATGAAAGTAAATGGGGCATTGTGCTGTTTCCCAAATTAATTCACAGAAGCCCAGGACAAGACACTCACAGAACTAATCATTGCATACTTTCAGATCCATTTCTGTTTCTGAATTCTTCGATGAAGGAATTGAGAAGGGTAACACATTCATACCAAATTCTACCCAACGTAAGAGTATGTTGACTCTTCTAAACTCCCCTTTGAGTCCTCCAAACATGCTCATTAATTTACTAACCTGCCAAACACTTAATGCCAGTCACGTATCAGACACTGGGGTGTGGGGATCACAAAACGCCTTAAACCCCAAAGAACTATGAGTTAGTGGTATGAACAAATGGGCACATAGACAACTCCAGTTTAAAACAAAACAAATCCCTGAGTAAAGACACTAAGAATGTGAAGCTACAGAGAGAAAATCTGAAAACTCTACTATTTTGAGTAAGGATTCAGACAGAGGCTCTCAAAAAGAATGAGTTTGAATAATGTTTCAATACTCTTAGCTTTTTTTCTTCCAAATGATGCTATTTATTGACGCCCATGGGGAAAATACAAACCGGATTCCTTCCTCAGAGCCAAAATATAAAACTTAAATTCAAAATGCAAAAAGTTGACCATTTAGGAGAAAATGTGGGCCAGTCCCGACTGCAGAAGGCTTGGTCTCAAAACCAAACAATGATAGCAACAAAACCAAAACCAATAAAATTTATACAAACAAAAATTATAAAAGGAGTATGACTTGCTGGAAAGTAATTAGAAGACTCGAATATCCTCAAAAACTTCAAAATATTGATGCAAATTTGTTCCTGTGGAACCTGAGGTGTGGCATGGGGTATCAAGGGAGGAAAGCACTGATTTGTGTAGAGTAGTTTTCACGAGGAAATTGGAAAAGGTGTGTCTGAGGGATGAGCTGATGAATGTGTGGGAGATGACAGTCAAGTCACTTCAGTGGGATATGAGATGTTTCGTGCTGAGACATGTCCTTCCTAGAAATTTTTCATCTTGGGAGGTTGTGGGTCAACTAAGAACAGAACGTCATTATGAGTGAGAACATCACTTGTGGAGCTGGCAGCAAGGGCAATTCAGACAAGCATATTTAATTTTCCCAATAATTTACCCTTCTTCAACGTGCTACCTCCTACCTAGAATCTGCAAAGTCAACTGCTTTTTCCCATGTACATGGCAACCGTTCCTAAGTGCTTTGATTGTAATTTCCAGATTTTTCTCAACCCATATTCATACCTACCCTTGTCTGACTGCTCCTGAACAGCATGTAAAATGATTGTACTCTACTGTCTTAACTTAAATCTTTTGGTTCATGGCATTAACATTTATAATGGTTTTCACTCCATAAGGCAATATCACACAATGACACCCAATTTCCTAAGGTTGTGTCTTTATAGCTAAGTATCTTATAGCATGAACTGTGGACATGATGCTTTGCCATGGAGACTGAGAAACTGTATGTTTCTGGATCTCTGGGAACTTCCTGTAGTAGGATTTCACATTATGGCTAAAATAGGTATAGGGAGAGGGAACAGAGGGAGTCACTCAACAGCAGTGTGAAGAAATCACATGAGAACTTCTCAAGGGCCACTAACCAATGAATAAAGATTGATCCAGGAAAACTATGCCTTTACCCAGGCTGATCTTCTAGGAGAGCCCAGGTGGCATTCTATATCCAAATTTGTTATATGACTTTTCCTGTGGAGATATAGAAAAACGCCTGTTTACTCCAGACAGCCACCAAGGACAGACCCTAGACATGACTCTGCCCAAGTTCATTTTAGTGAACCAGTGAGTTTCTTGAGATTTCTTATGGGGAGAAAGGTGGGAGGATCATGCACTACCTACAGGCAGCTTAGCCAATTAGACATTCTTCTAACTCTAGCAATCTTAGTAGTATATAACTTTGATGGGATCTCTTATTGTTATAGTTTTTGAGTCCCTGGCCTGGTAAGTTGTAGGAGTGCTTCCTTCCAGGAGGGAGCCCTTCAGTTCATAAGAAATGGCTTCACAGCAACAGTATGGTTTGCACATCCCATATGTCCTCTAGAAGGCTGATTGGGACACATCTGTCTCTCATTTACTCATATATGGTATTCTCAAAGTAGGACTAATCACTTGGGTATTTGGACTTATTAGTTGTTTGATGTGGGATTCCCCTCTGTATGCTGTGAATATGTTTTATTGCTGTTGGTGAATAAAGAAGCTGTTTGGGCCTATGACAGGGTAGAATATAGTCAGACTGGAAGAGATATAGTCAGAGAGTTGGCAGAGTCAGGGAGATGCCATGTAGCCACTGGAGGAGAAAGATGTTGGAACCTTGCTGGTAGGCCACGACCTTGTGGTGATGCACAGATTAATAGAAATGGGTTAATTTAAGATGTAAGAGCTAACTAGAAATATGCACAAGCTAGTAGATCAAGCAGTGATGTAATTAATGTAGTTTCTGTGTGGTCTTTTTGGGTCTGAGCAGCCAGGAACAAATGAGCAGCTTCTGCCAACAGTTGTTGTCTTTGTTAGGGTTTCTATTGTTGTGATGAAATACCATAACCAAAAAGCAAATTGGGGAGGAAAGGGTTTATTTGACTTAAGCTTTCACATTTCTGTTAATCACTGAAGGAAGTCAGGACAGGATCTCACAACAGTTCAGGAACCTGGAAACAAGATGATTCAGAGACAATGGAAGGGATGCTGCTTACTGGCTTGTTCCTCATGGCTTGCTCAGTCTGTTTTCTTATAGAATCCAGGACCAGTAGCTCAAGAATGGCACTACCCACCATGGCCTGGGTTCTTCCCCATTGAGAAAATATTTTATAGCTTGGTCTCAGATAGATGTTTCCTCAGTTGGGGCTCCTTTCCCTCTGTTGACTCTAGCTTGTGTCTAGTTGACACACAAAGGCAGCCAGTACAGTTATTTCCCCCCATTTCTTAGTGTTTAGAGTGTAGACTACACTGTCTCACCTTTTCTTCAGTATTGTTTTCCCCTTATTTAATTTTTTCCACAGGTATTTCTTTCTGAAACCTTTCTTTTCCCTGTAATGCTCTTCCACCCCCATCCCCCAGAATCACATGTGTTTTAACAATGACTTTTCTTTTGCAGCGAAGACTTGGCAGCTGTAGTGAAGACAACGTCAGCTTTACTGAGCTGGCCTAACATGTCACCTGTTCACTTCTTTGCTGATGACACCTTGAAAATCATTATTTGTTTCTCAAAGTACTTTACAAATTTTTGCATTTAATTGGTCCAAGTTAAAATGCTGAGCATGATTAAAAATTATTATTGGTATGTTAATACCAAATGATGTGCTTAGAAGTATCTGTAATAGAGAGTTGACTTTGGTGTTACCTATTTAATAACAACTCAAAGGAATGGTTTAGAAAACTGAATCTTCTTGTTTTCAAATCCAGAATAAGATTCAGTACACACTAAATTAACTTAGTGTTTTTATTAGAGATTAATATTATAAAACATGAGCAAATAATGAGGAGGAATGTAAGAAGAGAGGGAGGAGAGTAAGATGAGGGAAACCAGAGAGAAAGAACAAAAGGAGGGACTTCTAGAAAGATCTTTATGCAAGAACGTTCTTGGCTATTCACCACATTTTCCTATCATTTATGTGCACCCTGTGATTGTATATTGAGAATTTATATGTGAATTTTATCTTTATAATATGAGATTTTAAGTTTTTTTCCAATTGAATAAAAAATTCCAATAGATCACACATCCTGGTTCAGTCACTTGACTTCTACAGAAGACCAAAATGATAAACAGTGATATATTTACTATTGCCTCTTTTGCCTAAATGAGCTTCCAAGGAGAGAAAAATTGAGAAATTATATAATTAACATATTCATAAAAATTCTGAGGAAATGTTGAAAAATGTGGGGTTTCATTTACCTTGGGAATATCCGAACGACCTAGGCTGTTGCCAAGGCAATGGGTTGCTCTCTACAAATTGACAGCAAGGACCCATTACTGAAGACTGCAACTACACAACTCATTGAACATGGAGAAGCTGATCTGGTATCCACATAGAACATTCACCTATATGCTAGCATCTTTGACAAAGAAAATTATTCTACACAGTACCAAAAGAGAAGTGTAAACACCAAACCAGCCACAAAAATCTTTGATCTATAATGGTGTCATGAGTGCAAGATATGCTAGGGCAATGGTGACACAAAACTTGTGGGAATAACCAATCAATATCTGAATCAACTTAAGGCTCCCTCCACCAGATAAAACCCCGTACTACTGCTTGGGTGACCAAGAACCAGGGATTAGATAGACCAGGGCCCTAAGGTAAAACTAAATGCTACTGGTCTAAAAACAAAACAAACCAAAATGATAAATAACCCCAACGGTATTTTGCTGTACTCATAGATCTGTGCCTTGCTCAGCCTTCATTAGAGAATCTTCCTCCTGTAGCATATGGGAACAAACAGAGACCTATAGTTGGACATTATGCAGAGAATGAGAGACTTTGAAAAACTCAACCCTAAATGGGATGTCTCCATCAAACCCCTGCCCTTAGAGTTCAGGGGACACAATGGAAGAGGAGGCAGAAAGAGTGTGAGAGCCAGAAGGGATGGGAGAACACTAAGAAAACAGGGCCCTGTAAATCAACCTGAGCAAAGCTCATATGAACTCGCAGAGACTGATACAGCATGCACAGGGCTTACTTAAGTCTGCACAAGATCCTCTTCATGTTAATTATGGCTTCTAGTTTTGTGTTTAGATAGAATTCCTGAGTGTTAGAACGAGTGGATCTCTGATTCTTGTGTCTTCTTTTGGGCTCTTTTCCTTCTATTGGTTTGTCTTGTCCAAGTTTGATGTGATGTTTTTGTTTTATCCTATTGTATTTTGGTTTGTTATATTTTATTATTATCTCTTATAATCCGGATCTTTTCTAATGAGACAGAAACAGAGTGGATCGAAATGGGAGGGCATGTGGGGAGGTACTGGGAGGAGTAGATGGAGTGAAAACCATAATCAAGATATAGCATAGTAGAAAAGAATCTATTTTCAATAAAATAAAAATTATATTATTACAAATTAACAAATAAAAAAATCTATTAGGAATCCAAAAGAAACATATTGCTTAATGCAATTGAATTTCTGAGTAAACTGTGGTCATGGATGCATCGTATTTGAGGTGCTGTAGGGCATGATATTGTGCTGGAAGTCTGCTACCATTCAGGCTGTAAGAGGAGTGATGCCACAGAGATCATCTTTTTCTCCTTAGTCCTCAGGTTCAAAGACAAAAGAGAGGCCACCTCCGCTGGACCTCCTCGGCTCACTTGGTACTTGTCTCTGTTACTACATTAGGAAGTTGTGGAAACTCCGTTAACCCGGAGGCAGATAAATTCGATTTCATTTCTACTGTAAGGTGACAGTCCTCCCTACTCCTGCTGTCAGGATGTCTCCCCTGACCAAGAACCCAAAATCATTAGAGTGAGTGACTGAACCAAACTCACTGAAACTGTGAGCAAAATGATTCTTCTGCCCTTATGTTTTTCCATCAATTATTTGGTCACTGAGACCAGACTAAATCATTTCTGAGATTTCCTTACCTCCTCTATTATGCAGGCTTTACTTTCTTATATTCATCCCTCAAGACTCTTATCAGTCCTTAATGTTGCTTAGTTTTGTCATTTTGCTTGTTTGTTGGGTTTTTCCCCCTTGTTCCTCATTTTTTAAAATTTTACATACAAACCACAGTTTCCCCTTTCTCATCTCCTCCATTTTCTCCCCCCAAACCCCACCTCCCTTCTACATCCCATCCACTTCTCTGCTGTCTCCATTCAGATGGGGTAAGGCCTCCCATGGGAATCGACAAAACATGTTATATCAAAATTGAGACAGGACCAAGATCCTCCCCTGCATCAAGGCTGAACAAGGCATCCCACCATAGGAATAGGTTCCAAAGATCCAGCTCAAGCATCAGGGAGAGGTCCTGGTGTCACTGCTAGGGGTCCCACAAAGACCAAGCTACATAACTGTCATCCAGATGCAGAGGGCCTAAGTTGGTCCCATGCCAACTCCCTAGCTAACTAGCCAGAGTATGAGAGCTCCCGAAAGTTCAGGTCAGCTGTGTCTGTGGATTTCTCCATAAAGATCTTGACCCCCTCTTGCTCATCTAATCCCTCTTCCCTCTCTTTAACTGGACTCCCGGAGCTAGGCCCAGTGCTTGGATGTGGATCTTTTTATCTGCTTCCATCAGTTACTGGATGAAGGCTCCATGATGGCAATTAGGGGAGTCACCAATCTGATTACAAGGCCAGGCCAGTCCAGTCACCCCCTCCACTATTGTTTAGGGTCTTAGCTGGGGCCATTTTTGTGGGTTCCTGAGAATTTCCCTATCACCATGTTTCTCTCTAGCCCCATAATGGCTCCCTCTATCAAGATATTTCTTTCATTGCTATCCCACTCCTTCCCACTCCTGACTCAATCATCCCATTCCCTCATTTTCTCATTCTCCATCTCATCCCTTCTATCGCCCCACCCCTAGTTTACCCAGGAGATCTCATCTATTTCTCCTTCCCTGGGAGATCTATGTGTTCCTCGTAGGGGCCTCTTTGTTACCTAGCTTCTCTGGAGCTGTGGATTGTAGTCTAGTTAACCTTTGTTTTACATCTAGTATCCACTTATGAGTGCGTACATACAATGTTTGTCTTTCTGAGTCTGGGTGACCTCACTCAGGGTGATTTTTTTTCTAGTTCCATACAATTGCCTGTAAATTTCAAGATGTCATTGTTTTTTACAGTTAAGTAATACTCCATCGTGTAAATATATTACATTTTCTTTATACAAACTCTAGGCTGTTTCCAGGTTCTGGCTATTGCAAGTAATGCTGTTATAAACATATTTGAATAAATGTCCTTGTGGTATGATTGAGCATCCTTTGGATATATGCCCAAGAGTGGTATCACTGGGTCTTGTGGTAGATTTATCCCAATTTTCTGAGAAGTCACCATACTGACTTCCAAAGTGGCTGTACGAGTTTGCACTCCCACCAGCACCCTACCTCATCCTTTCCAATATAAGTTTTCCTCAATGTTTTATATCTTAGCCATTCTGACAGGTATAAGATGGTATCTCAGAGTCTTTTTAATTTGCATTTTCCTGATGACTAAGAATGTTGAGCAATTCCTTAACTGTCTTTTGATCATTTGAGAGTCTTCTAATGTGAGTTCTCTGTTTAGATCTGTATCCCATTTTTTAATTGGATGATTTGGTATCTTAATGTCTAGTTTCTTGACTTCTTTATATATTTTGGAGATTAACCCTCTGTCAGATATGGGGTTGGTGAATATCTTTCCCCAATCAGTAGGTTATTGTTTTCTTTAATTTACCATGTCCTTTGCCTTACAGAAACGTTTCAGTTTCAGGAGGTCCCATTTATTGATTGTTGCTCTCAGTGTCTGTGCTACAGGTGTTATATTTAGGAAGTGATCTCCTGTGCCAATATGTTCAAGGCTACTTCCCACTTTCTCTTCTAAGAGGTTCAGTGTGGCTGGATTTATGTTGAGGTTTTCAATCCACTTGGACTTAAGTTTTGTACAAGGTGATAGATATGGATCTATTTGCAATCTTCTACATGTTGACATCCAGTTATGCCAGCACATTTGTTGAAGATGCTTACTGTTTTCTATTGTAAAATTTTGGTTTCTTTGTCAAAAATCAGGTGTTCATAGATGTGTGAATTAATATTAGTCTTCAATTAAATTGCATTCCACATGTCTGTTTTTATGCTAATACCAAGCTGTTTTTATTACTATAGTTCTATAGTAGAGTTTGAATTCAGGGATGGTGGTTCCTCCAGAAGTTCTTTTATTGTACAATATTGTTTTTTAACTATCCTGGTTTTTTGTTTTTCATATGAAGTTGAGTATAGTTCTTTTGAGGTCTGTGAAGAATTATGTTGGGATTTTGATGGAGATTGCTTTTGTAAGATTGCCATTTATATTATGTTGATCCTACATATTGAAGAGCATGGGAGATCTTTCCATTTTCTGATATCTTCTCAAATTTCTTTCTTCAAAGACTTGTCATGCAAAGTTCTTGTCATGCAGGTCTTTCACATGTTTTGTTAGAGTTACCCCAAGATATTTTATGTTATTCGCAACTGTTGTAAAGGGTGATGTTTCTCTGATTTCTTTCTCAGACCATTTATCACTTGTGTGTAGGAGAGTTACTAATTTTTTTAAAATTAATTTTGTATTCTGCCACATTGCTTAAGGTGTTTCTCAGCTATAGGAGTACCCTGGTAGAATTTTTGGGGTCAATTAATTATCATATTTTCTGCAAATAGCAAAAGTTTGACTTCTTCCTTTCCAATTTATGTCCCTTTGATCTCCTTTTGTTGTCTTATTGCTCTAGCTAGAACTTTGAGTACTATCTTGGGTAGATATGGGGAGAATGGACAGCCTTGTCTTGTTCCTGATTTTATTGGAATTGCTTTGAGTTTCTCTCCATTTATTTAATATTGGCTGTCAACTTGCTGTATGTTGCCTTCATTATGTTTAGGTATGTTCATTGTATCTCTGATCTCTCCAAGACTTTTATAATAAAGGGGTGTTGGATTTGTGGAAGGTTTTTTCAGCATATAATTAGATGAGCATGTGTTTTTTTTTTCTTTCAGTTTGTTTCTATGGTGGATTACATTAATATATTTTCACATGTTGAACCATCCCTGCATCTCTAGAATGACACCTACTTGATCATAGTGGATGATTTTTTAAAATATGTTCTTGGATTTGGTTTGCTAGTACTTTATTGAGTATTTTCACATCAATGTTCATGAGAGAGACTGGTCTGTAGTTCTCTTTCTTTGTTGCATCTTTATGTTGTTTGGGTATCTGGGTAACCGTAGCCTCATAAAGAGTTTGACAATGTTCCTTCTGTTTCTATTGTGTGGAACAATTTGGGGAGTATTGGTATTAGGTCTTCTTTCAAATTCTGCACTGAAACCATCTGTCACTGGGCTTTTTTGATTGTGAGACTTTTAATGACTGCTTCTATTTCATTAGGTGTTAAAGGTCTATTTAAATGATTTATCTAGTCTTGATTTAATTTTGGTATGTGGTACCTATCCAGAAGATTGTCCATTTCTTTTAAAATTTTCCAATTTTGTGGAGTACAGACTTTTGAAGTATGACCTGATGATTCTCTGGATTTCCTCAGTGTCTGTTATGTCCCACTTTTCATTTCTGATTTTGTTAATGATATTCTCTTTCTGCCTTTTGGTTAGTTTGGGTAAGGTTTTGTCTATCTTGTTGGTATTCTCGAAGAACCAACTCTTTGTTTCATTGATTCTTTGTATTGTTGTCTTTGTTTCTATTTTATTGATTTCAACTCTCAGTTTGATTGTTTTCTGGCATCTATTTCTCCTGGGTGAGTTTGCTTTTTTTTTCTCCTAGGGCTTTCAGGTGAGCTGTTAAGTTGCTAGTGTAAGATTTATCCAACTTCTTTAAGTAGGCACCTAGTGCTATGAACTTTCGTCTTGGTACGGCTTTCATAGTGTCCAATAGGTTTGGGTATGTTGTATACTCATTTTCTTTGAATTCTAGGAAGTCTTTAGTTTCTTTCTTTATGTCTTCCTTGACCCAGTGGTGATTCATATGAACTTTACTCAGTTTCTATGAGTTTATGGGCTTTCTATAATGTGTTGTTTTTGAATTCTAACTTTAAGCCATGATGATCTGATAAGATACAGGGATTTATGCCCATTTTTTTTGTATCTGTTGAGATTTGCTTTATAACATGTATGTGGTCAATTTTAGAAAAGGTTCCATGAGGTGCTGAGAAGGAGGTATGGTCTTTTGTGTTTGATGGAATGTTCTATAGATGTCTATTAAGTCTATTTGAGTTGTAACATCTGTTCTGTAATTTTTCTGTTAATTTTCTGTCTGGCAGACCTGTTCATTGGTGATAGTGGGGTGTTGAAGTCTCCAACTATTAGTGTGTGGGATTTGATGTGTCAGTTAAGTCTTAGTAATGTTTCTTTTACATATGTGGGTGCCCTTGTATTGGGTCATTAATGTTCACAATTGAGACTTCATCTTGATGGATTTTTCCTGTGACGAATATGAAATGTCTGTCTTCATCTGTTTTGATTACCTTTAGTTTGAAGTCTATTCTGTTAGATATTAGGATAGCTACACCAGCTTGCTTCTTAGGTCCATTTGATTGGAAAATCTTTTCCAAACCCTTTACTCTGAGGTAACATCTGTCTTTGAAGTTGGGGTGTGTTTCTTGTATGTAGCAGTAGGATAAATCCTATTTTTGAATACATTCTGTTTCTCTGTGTCTTTCAATAAGTGAATTGAGTCCATTGATATTAAGGGATATTAATGAGCAGTGATTGTTAGTTCCTGTTATTTTCTTCATGTTAGTGTGTGTTTCCCTTCTTTGGGATTTTCTGGCATAGGAATATCTATTGCCTGTGTTTTTGTGGGTGCAGCTAACTTCCGTGTGTTGGAGTTTTCCTTTTAATGCTTTCTGTAGGCCCAGATTTGTGAATAGGTATTGTTTAAATCTGGCTTTTGTCATGGACTATCTTGTTATCTCTGTCTATGGTGATTGAAAGTTTTGCTGGATATTGTAGTATGGAGTGGCATCCATGATCTCTTAGTGCCTGCAGAGCATCTGTTTAGGACCTTCTGAGTTTCAGAATCTCCATTGGGAAGTTGGGTATTATTCTGACGGGTTTGTCTTTATATGTTATTTGTCCTTTGCAGCTCTTAATATTCTTTCTTTATTCTGTATGTTTAGAGGTTCGGGGCTTTTGACCTTTCTCCCAGCTTTGAACACTTCTAAATAACCTTTTTCTGCTTCTGTTTCTGCCCACGTGTTTCTGTTCAATCTTTTGTTGAGGGAAACAAGGAGAATTTAGAAATACAAGACTGTGATATCGACCAGCTGCACAAGTTTCAGATATAATCCTAAATGAGTTGCAGGCATGAATTGATACTTTAGTATGAGTTTAGTAAAAATGTACCTTGAAAAGACAGAAAATGTTGATATGGTGTAGGGCTAAGGAATAGTCATAATAATATTGCTAGTTCAGCTAAGCAGTTCAATTGATGTCTTAAAAGTAAGGTAAATATAAGGTAACATTTCTATAGACACAAAATCTAAAGTAGACAGGTGGAATAGGCTTGTGAAACCTGTCTTTCTATTCAGAGTTCTATTGAATTAATTACCATAGTTAATAATAACTATGTTAATATTTTTATTTTAAAATGGTTGAAAGTTTCAAATGTCTCATCACAAAAAAAAAAATAATGGATAAGGATGGTGTTGAAGTACTTTGGCTTACTTAATCATTCCACATATTTCAAAACTTCACATTGTATTCCTTAAATCAATATAATTATTCTTTAATAAAAATACTAGTACATATAAAATAAATATACGTAGTAGTAAGAATACAAACAGGAAAGAGAATTCTTCTCTACCACTTAGAGCTGAGAGGATGCTACAGAGCCACTGAACATCTCTTGCCTCAGTTTCCCCATAGGCAAAATACAACAGTTTCTTACCGCTTACAGGTGTGTGTGTGTGTGTGTGTGTTGCATCTCCCTAGGAAAAGTCTGTCATAAAACACACAATGAAGAGGTATGTGAAGTTACTATTTGAAACAGGTAGATACTGAGAAACACCTAAGACAAGCAGGGATTGGAGGCCCCAGAGAAGTTAGGTAACAAGGAAGACCTTAAGAGGGGATGCATTGATCACCCTGGGAAGAGGAAATAGATGAGATGTCATGGGTGAACTGGGGGTTGAGATAATAGAGTGGAGGGGATAGGAGGGATGGGAACATGAGGAATCAAGATGGTCAAGTTGGGGGCGGGAAGGTGGGAGATAGTAATGAAAGAGATACCTTGATAGAGGAGGCCAATATGGGGTTATGGAAAAACTTTGTGCCAGGGAAACTCCCAGGAATCCTCAAGGATGACCCCAGCCAAGACTCCTAGCAATAGTGGAGAGGGTGCCTGAACTGGCCTTGCCCTGTAGTCAGATTGGTGACTCCCCTAACTGTCATAAAGGAGCCTTTGTCCAGTGCCTGATAGAAGTAGATGCAGAGATCCACAGCCAAAATCCAGACTGAACTCTGTGAGTCCAGTTAGAGAGGGAGGAAGGATTATATGAGCAAGGGGGTGGTCAAGATCATGATGGGGAAACCTACAGAGACAGCTGAATGGTGCTTGTGGGAGCTCATGAAATGTAGACCAACATGGGAGGCTGCATGGGATCAAACTAGGCCCTCTTTGCACCTGGGCAATAGTTGTGTAGCTTGGTCTGTTTGAGAGGCCCCTGGCAGTGGGACCAGGATCTATCCCTGATGCATGAGCTGGCTTTTTGGAGTTTTCTGGGATTGTGAATTGTAGGCTGGCTTCCTTTGCTTTATGACTAAAAGTCACTTATGAGTGAGTACATATATTTGTCTTTCTGGAACCTCAGAGTTATGTTGGATGGGAGCCACTTTTTTCTAGTATGTGGCCACTGATAGGATTGTCCATGCTTCAGTGGATAGCCTACATCTATGTATACGTGAGCAGCACTAGCTGGACTCCCTGGGATATATATTATATTAAAAAAATAGGAAAAGAACTTGGAGGAGAACATAAAGGAAAAAATAAGGGGTATGGATATGACTTTCAAATAATAGATATTATTTGATAAAATATAAAAATATGGCTTAACTTTTCAAATACAAATATAAGTCACATGTATCAGTAGTTGAAACCTTACTTCACATTTTGTTTTCATTAACTGTTTTTCTTTTGGCAGTGCTGTATAATATATATTCACAGATTACAATCTCACACTACTTTTCTTTTAATTTATTCCACTATTACATTACCTCCTAGAGAAAACTGCTTGCATATGGCTTTCCTGAGGCGATACGTAGTCATGGCTTTGGAGGATGGGTTATTGGTAAATCATGTTATCCTTTTTTAAATTTTTTATTCATTTTACGTACTAACCATAGTTCCTCTCCCACCTTTCCCCTCTCCCCTCCATTATAGGGCCTGTGACCCACTAGCTGTGGGCTTTGTGGTAGTTTGAAAGAAAATGGCCCCCACAGGGAATGGTACTATTAGGAGGTGTGGCCTTGTTGAAGTAGGTATGGCCTTGTTGAAGGAAGTGTGTCACTGTGGGGCAGACTTTGAGGTCTCACATATGCTTAAGCAAGGCCAAGTAAACAGACTCCTGCTGCCTGTGGATCAACATGTAGAACTCTCAGCTCCTTTTCCAGCACCATGTATGCCTGCACGCCTCCATGTCCCACCATGATGATAAGGGACTAAGCCTCTGAAACTGTACACTAGACCCAACTAAAAGTTTTCCTTTGTAGGAGTTGCTGTGGTCATGGCAACTTGTGTCTCTTCACAGCTATAGAAACCCTGACTAAGATAGCTTTTAATCAAGTTTACAGTACCAGGTGTGAATTCTCACTTGTAAAGCAGACCTCAAATGCAATCAGAAAGCCACTGGTTACCCCTCTAAAATTCATGCCCCTACTACACCATGGACACATTTTGTCTGGCAGGTAGTTATTGCAGCACAGACGTTTTAGTATACTTTAAGAATACTGTTGACTTTTTCCTCCTGTGCCCTCATAGGACTATCCAGAAATGTCTTGCTCAGTTTGAGATTGATTCCTCCATGGCCTAGAACTAATGTGTGGGTTCTGTTTAGCAGTTGGGTCTCAGCATCCAATTATGGTGGTTAATTGTTCTGGTTTCATTTCATACTGAACAAAAGTCACTTTGGGGAAGAAAGGGCTTACTTGGTTTCTAATTCCGTGTCAGAATCCAACATTGAGGGAAGCAAGAGCAGGAACCTGAAGTTGGACTCGTGTGCCACGCCATATGGCATTACCTTTAACCAAGGGATGCACTTCAAAGCCAAAGGACCACACCAGGAATCATGCAGGTTGCTACTTTCTGGCTATAACACAGGCTTATGCTCAGATAGTTTTTGAGAGCACTAGACAAGGAAACGATACCATCCACAATAGGTTAGGACCTCTTATGTATATCAACAATCAAAATAACCCCTAACACATATACTCATAGGCCAAGTTAGTTTAGGTAAGTCTTAAATTGAGAGTCTCTTACAGATAATTTTATTGCATCAAGTTGAAAGTTAAAACTCACTAGGACAGTACCCAAGAGCAATAGAAAATTTACTCTTTGGATTGCCTTTATAGTATTCCATAGATCTACATACATTTCATTACAATTCAATTCTAGGGATTTTTTGTCTATCTTTATTCCATTATGGCTAGGATACAATTCAGGATGTTATTTCAGTTTTCCAACATTTTACTGAGACTTTTTTTTGTGTCCTTATCTATGATAAAGTTCAGAAAAATTTTAGGGGCTCCTAGAATTAGTTTATATTAACTTTAATGGTTCTTTAGTGTTTGCATGAAGTGTTCTATAGATGCCTACTAGGTCCATTTGATTTGTGATGTCTTTAACGCGAAGGTTTCTCTGATTTTTTTTTGTCTGAATTACATATATATGGTGAGACTGGATATTTTAGTTAGCCACTATCACTGTGTTGGAATTAATTTGAGGCCCTTACTTTTGTGATATTTATCACATGAAGTAGGGCACACCTGTGTTTATGTTTAGATTGGTAAAAATCCTCTTGATGGATTGTTTCCTTAATGATTATTAAAACAACCTTTCAAAAATT
This sequence comes from Ondatra zibethicus, assembly GCA_004026605.1. Lineage (NCBI taxonomy): Eukaryota > Metazoa > Chordata > Mammalia > Rodentia > Cricetidae > Ondatra > Ondatra zibethicus. The sequence goes on from PVIU01015667.1 coordinate 15,679, forward strand.
TCTTTTGACAAGTTTTTAAAAAGATGGTGCTGAAAAGTTTTATCCAACATTGTACAAAATGTGGAATTTCAAAATGTCAATACTTTGGCTTTTTAAAGGTTTTAAAACATATCATGTAAATTCACATGATTGTTAGTATTAACTGTTAAGAGTCTAGAATTACATGGGAGTTTTAGTGGAAGATTTTCTAGATTGTGTTGGTCTATAAGCATGTCTGTGGGAGATTGTCTTAATTACATCAAAGATTGTGGTAAGACTCATTTTGATTATGTGCTATTGGTCCCTAGGGCAGGAACCCTTGAGTATATAAATGGAGAGAGTGTGAAGAACACAACACTTCCTGGTCTTTTCTTCTGGTTTCTCAAGTTGCTAGCCATTTGGGCAAGAAACTGCTCTTGCCTGGACTGCTTGATGTTGTGCTATATAAATTGGACATGCAGGGCCCACAGAAAAATGACTGCTGAACTTGCCTAAAGAAGGTGAGATGGTCCTTCAGGGTTCCTGCTTCACAGAAGAAACGGCTAGACATTCTGCAGTACAAAAAGGAAAGTGACTAACAAACTGCCAATAGACGCGAAACTGTCTTTGAAATTTCCTGCTTTATTGAAAAGTCTGCCAGATACTATGGGACTGTAGGCCGAAGATGGATGCCACAATTACAAAAGAACTTTGGGTGACTGTCCAGGCAGCGAGATGTCTCTGTCAGTTCTAGAGTTTTAGAAGTTGCTTACAAAGCACTTCCTGTTTACTTAGGTAACATCCTTCTGGAGTCTTTGATGCAGTTGAAGACATAGTTATAGTTTTCCTTAGTTATGATAAAGATAAATTAGATATGAAGCTTTAGACTCACAAAGAAATATTGTTAACTATAATTCTTGCTTGGTAACTCTTTTGTTATATGTAATTTTTCTATGTTAAAGTTAAAACCTTACTTTTTATTTAGACAGAAAAGAGGAGATGATGAGGGATGTCCTTCTGTATATGTGTTGCTTTATTGGTTAATGAATAAAGCTGTTTTGGCCAATGATTTAGCAGAGTAAAGCCAGGCAGGAAATCTGATCAGAAAAATATATAAAGAGAGTAGGCAGAGTCACAAAGATGTCATGTAGCTGCTCAAGGAGACAGACAACCTGAAACCTTACTAGTGGGCCACAGCCTCATGGTGATACATAGATTAATATAAAAGGGTTAATTTAAGATGTAAGAGTTAGTTAATAAGAAGGCTGAGCTAATAGACCAAACAGTATTGTAATTAATATAGTTTCTATGTGATTATTTGGGTCTGTGTAGCCATGAAAAGAAAAAACAGTCTCTGGTTACAAGTTTCATTTACCTGAAATACTTTTTTCCCATTCTTTTTCCTAAGATGATGATTCTGCTTAGTGAGGAGGTACGCTTATTGGAGACAGCAAAAAAATTTTTTCATTGACTTATATTGAGTGACCCAAATCCTCTCTCTTGCCTTCATGCCCAGGTAACCTGCTTTCCACATGCTGCACTCTGTTAGTGAGGCTTTCCACTGTGCTTTTTGCTTTACTCATTGAAGTTTTCGTTTCCATAATTTGTAGTGTGAATTTTAATTGGTCTCATTAATAAAAACCCAAAGTCAGATATTAGGGGGTGAAAATGGAAAGATCAGAGAAGTAGATCAGCTACTCGTTTTTCCCTCTACAATGGGTATTCTGTCTTTACAAGCCCTCAGACTGAATGCTGTGAGCTCCTGTCTCCTCCCGCCTTACATCCTCTCTCTGTACAGCCATATCCCTTCCTGTCTCCACATCCCTAGTGTTGGGATTAAAGGCATGTGACTCCTAAATACTGGGATTAAAGGTGTGTACCACCACTCCCTGGCCTCTATGGGGCTAATTAGTGGCTAGCTCCACACTCTGATCATCAGGCAAGTTTTTTTGTTAAAGCACAACAAAATATCACTACAATAATTATCTCATTTTGATTTTTCTATCTCCTTACTGAATCTGTTGTCCTATCTTGAACTCCATTTTTTAGCTTTTTCAGCTCTGATTCTATTCTTTTGGAGTACATTTTGAGTTGTTCGAACTTAGTTGTAATTATTTTGAATTCTATGTCTGGATGTTAATCAAAGTTATTCTCATTGAGGAGCAACAATTTAAGAATAATTTTTGAAGAAGACATGTTTTCTTTCTCCTTTTTTTCTTTTCCTCCTTCCCCCCCTCCCCGTTGTTTCAGCACTGAGACTTGTTCATATACAGTCGGTTTGTTTGTTCAGCTTTCTCTTCCTTTTCCTTCCTTCCTTCCTTCCTTCCTTCCTTCCTTCCTTCCTTCCTTCCTTCATCAGAAGGAATAGGTTGCTATAAATCATACTAGGGTTGAGACATCATTTTCATCTGGGGGACTCATATTCAGGGTTACAGGCTCTGTTCATAGGTTTCCTCTGAAAGTCAGCTACTGTCTGCAATAATAGTCACTCTTCCAGGGTCACCCAAATCTGGCTTGTGTCTACTTCTACTTCATCTGTTGTGACTTTTGACACCTGTACACCTACCCTGAGCCAGGTCTGGCCTGCTCCCCACAGCTATAGCCTTCCATATCTGTTGAGGGTATCCTTGTTTCTGAGTGCCTTACCCTGGGTCACTCTAGATTTTTCCTTGTGCCTTCAGCTTCCACTGAGAGTTGTGGAATTCCCCAATCATGTGTTTCTTAGACTGGGTTGGCTCTGGTTCCATGCTTACGTGTTCAGCTTTTCCATGTGTTGTGAACTTCCTTGTGCCTTGATACCTTCGTGACATCCTGTTTTCTTATTTGAGAAGATGTTAAAGTCTTTTAGTCTTCTCAAGTTAGCAGGTGTAAGTGACCCTGTCTTTGAAATGCTCTTGAAATTGTGGAGACTCAGATACGATTATGGCTGAGTCGAATGTCAACTTGACACAAATTAGAATCACTTGAGTAGGAATACTCATTAGAAGAGGTTCCTGATTGCTTCGGTCGGTGTGGATAGACCCACCCTGACTGTGGGCAGTGCCTCTGGTAGCAATGCAAATGAAAAGTGTTTGGCAGAAAGAAGATCATCTAATCTTCTGCTGGCTTGGCTGTTCCTCTTGTCACTGAGTCAGTTTACACATTGCTGCTGCCCATTCCTTCACTGATATCAGAACTAGAACTTTTGGCCTTTCATCATGGACAAAGGACCCATGACTCTCCATGAACCTTCCAGGCTTCTGATGCTATGTTGGAACTGTTGAGGTTCCAAGCATTGTGAACTGATCAACTGCCGGGTGAGATCCCTAGTGAGAGCCAGTCGTTGCGTGATTGACTACGCTGGCTGCTGAAGCACATAGCCTGAAGGACCAAGTTCCTACCGGTTCTCAGCTTTCATGTGTAATATTGCTATAGCTACCATTTTAAATATGGCTGAAGAACTTCATATTAAATAAATTTCTTATTGATTTTTTTCTTCTAGGAAATTCTAAGCAACACAGAAAATAAAGACTTATTCTAGAGAATCATGTTCTTAGACTTTTTTTTTTCTTAATAGTCTGGGTGGACTAGACCTCTATCCACCCTGAGAAAGGGTCAGAAAACATCAGATGATATTTTATCTTCTTACAAAGAAGAATGAGAAAAATCTAGTTGTTAATGTCTTTTTAGACTATGTCTTTCCCATGTACTAAATTAAGGAGAGGCAATAGATTACTTTCTATTTCTGCTGCATTAAAGTTAAACCAGTCCTAGGTCTTTTCATGTTAAGAATCTAGCTGTAAAAGCAAACTGCTCTTCTAGGAATATCTCTTAACATTTAGGTAAAGACTCTTAGTGTTTAGTTTTGTCTTTGGGCAATGTATGGGACAATTTCTAAAGCTGTGGGTGACAACAATGACTCCTTTGGCTTTTGGGCACTTCCATCAATACTTGTTGTTACATGAGTTCATTTAATAATGTGTTATGACTTTTTGATTCAGGCAGGGAATGAAGCCCCAATATTAAAAGGTAAATATTTTTACCTGTCACATCAAGAGTTAACCTAAGGCAGCTCAAGGGATTTTATCAGGAAAACTTGGACAGCACCTGTCTTTCAAATCAGCCATCACTAGATATGAAGGTCCTGTCTTCTTGTGGAAAGTGAGACACTGTTCCTTTTATTTCCTTCTTTGCAAAGGAAGCATAGATGGACTTCTTAGGACCCACAGAGGAGAGTTACTTTCTGGTGCCTTGCTTTTCCACAACTGTGGTCATCACTGTCCCTTGAGAGCCCTCCTTCTTTCAGCCTGAGGTTTCTTGGAAGTGTTCGAGTATCATCTGCCAAGGAATCATGTTACCCCAACAGTGGATTTGTCAACTAAGTTCTTGAGTGTATATTGGACTATCTCTAGTTTTGAGAAACCCAAAAATCAAATTTAGAAGTTAACTTGGAGAGCTAGGGTCCCATTGTCTCCTTCTCCAGCTCTCCCATAATGTCTGGGAAGATTGACTGATGAAATAAATTTGTAACAACATCCAATGCAAGAAAAAAATGTACATTTTAATTTTAATAAATTGAGCTACATATGTATCATCTTTAGATCTCACAACTGATTTTACCTACTCAGACTCTCTAATAAGTTGCTAAAATGTAACTGAAGTTTATTCATTGATTAAATTTGATTTCTGATATTTGAATTTATTTTTAGTAAATGTGTTATGTTATTCATCTTAAAGTGAATTTCTCATTTTATTTTTTGTTACCTATTACTCAATGCTTATTTCGTATGCATTTTATACTATGGAAATTCTGATGGACAAAAAGCAAATTTGAGTGATTTTTTTTAACGCAAAATGGGTTGTAAAGCAGTGGAGACAATGCTCAACATTAGCAATGCATTTGATTTGGCCCAAATGCCAGTGAGTATCCCATGCAGTGATGGTCAGAACATTTTTGCAGAGTAGATGAGAACCTTGAGGATGAGAAGCATAGTGGTGGCCATCAGAAACTGGCAGTGAGCAACTGAGAGCAGTCAGCAAAATGCATCTTTTTATCACTTAGCAGATTAAAGACTCATGGTCAGAAAAAAGAGAGATACACAGTAAAGACAGATTCTGACCATAAAAAAATCTCTCTAAATAATTTACAGTGTGTTTAAAAATATACGTAGGCTTAGGAAAGAAAAGAAAAAAAATAGGATAGAGAAAGTCCTTTTTAAAAAAAGAAAAAGAGTAGTCAGGTGTGGTGGCGCACGCCTTTAATCCCAGCACTTGGGAAGCAGAGGCAAACGGATCTCCGTGAGTTTGAGGCCAGTCTGATCTACAAGAGTGAGTCCCAAGACAGCCAAAACAACAACAACAAAAGCAAACAAACAAATAAAAAAACCCCAGAGAAACCCTGTCTCAATAAACCACAAAATTGAAAAATAAAAATAAAAGAAATAAAGTTTAAAAAAGTCACATAAAGATGGAAAATACACAGAAAATTTGGATACTGTATGTTATTGTACTATCTTTGAATTGTTTGACTGCTGAGGAAGGAACAACAGCTGCTAAACGACATTGGATTATAAATGCTGCTGGATTAATCCAATCTATATATTTTGAAAATGCCTTGATTTCAAAATTTAAGTCAAAAGATATGTTACTTGGGAGAAGTGGTTTTGCTTTTATTTCCATAGGAAATGAGAAGCTCTGGATTCATCTGGGTTAAGAAAAATCAGGTTAGATTGAGGAAGACCTCCTGAAAAACCTCCATTGGGAACAGATGGCCCAAATGATGCAACATTTCAGAGCACCTCTCTTGCAGTTTCCTCTGAGTTCTACTTCCAGAACAGCTTCAAGACTGCTGGCTGAGATGACCCTGCTTCAAAGAATACTTCAGTCAGGACTTGTCCATTATTCTAAATTTTCTTGGGTCTCCATAAGATTATCAGCACCCCCAAACAACAGGAAGTAGCCTAGAAAACTATGTCCACATTCCCAAAAAGTGGATTATGAATGTTTGTCTTTGTTTAGTGTTTTGGTTACAAGTTGTTATGGATAGTGGTCAGTAAAAATGCTAAACAGAGGAGATTAGATTTGGGGGTTCTGTTTTGAAAAGAAAAGGGGGAAGTGCTATAGGATAATGCTCTTGTGCACTGTAAAGATTTGCCACTCATATTGGTTCAATAAAATGCTAATTGGCCAGTAGCATGGCAGGAAGTATAGGCAGAGCAACCAGACTAGGAAAGTTCTTGGAAGAGGAAAGGCAGAGATGCAGTCACCGGCCAGACACAGGGGAAGCAAGATGAGAATGCCTTACTGAGAAAAGGTGTCAAGTCATGTGCTTAAAGATAGATTAGAATTATGAGTTAATTTAAATTGTAAGAGCAAGTTACTAATAATAATCCTATAAGCTAATAGGCCAAACAGTTTATAATTAACATAAGCCTCTGTGTGTTTCTTTGTGACTGAACTACTTTGGGACCAGGTAGGACAGAAACTTCTGTCTACACTGAATCCCAATAAAGTTGTTATATCTGTGAACTGAGTTCATCAAGTCAATAAGATGCACCAAAATTTGCCTGCTGCCAGCATTGGTCAACAAGGCCCACTACTCATCAATGTCCTACTGCATATCCTATAACCAGTACTTCTCCAGCCCCATTCCTTCTCCTCCCTTCCAATTCCATCCATTTTTTGTATTACTTCCTGGTGGTACAAAAAATTCAATCAAAATGTGGATCACCATGTACTGAATACATGAAACAGAAGACATAGAAAAGCCTCAGCCTCACTGCACTCAGATTGGCCTCTGGAAAGCATTCTGTTGAACCTGACTTTTGGTAGAACAAATTGCTTCCTGGTTAAGAAGCATAGTGTCACCTTTCAGAGACCAAGTAGCCCTCTGGTATACCAGTGTGTCTACCTCATGGAACAGTTGAATAAAGGAATATTTTGCAAATGACAAGTTCTTGGTAAATAAATGAAAGTTATGAACATTAGTTCTGCTATAATTTATGATTAATTGGGAACTTTTTGTTTTTGGAGATCACAATTGCATCATTCTCCCCTTTCCTTTTCTCCCTCCAAATCTTCCCATATACCCTCTCTACTTTTTTTCAAATTCATGACCTCTTTTTCTTTAATTGTTGGTGTGTGTGTGTGTGTGTGTGTGTGTGTGTGTGTGTGTGGTGTGTGTGTGTAAAACAGTCCATATAATGTTATTTGTATGTTTATGTTTTCAGGGTTGACAATTTGGTGTTGGATGACCAGTTGATGTGTTCTTCCCTGGGGAAGACTATTTTTCCCACTCTCGATGTTTCTTACTCACCTGTGATTCTTTGTCTAGGGTTGAGGCCTCCTGAGTTTCGCCCCTTTCGTTAGCATATCTATTGGTATTATCCTTGTTCAGGTCATGTTTAGGCAACTATGTTGGTTAGACCTCATAAGTACAGCTTCTGACATTTCTAAAATATACAATCTCATAGCAAACTCCCTGTTCCTCACACAGTTACCATCTTTGTTTTACCCACATCAACACTGATTCCTGAGCCTTAGGTGCAGTTGTGTTGTAGATGTATTCTTTGTGTCTGGGCTCCCTAACACTGCGTTTTGATTGTGTTTTTCCTAATGGTTATGTCTGTTGCAAAATTTCCTTGATGAGGGGTAAGGACTACACTTACCTGTGGGTATAAGGACAGATGTTTATAATGTAGTTATGGTTTATGCTGGTTTAGTAACTAGTGGTTGTATGCTCTGCTCCTAGATCTATGCATTTACTAGCCTGAATAGTTGGCTAGGTTTCCAGCACCAGACATGATTTCTCTCTTGTTGAGAAGATCTTAAGTCCAATGGAGAGCTGTTGGTTATTGACAAGTAAGTGAGTCACTACTATACACTTGGGGTTATTATACCATGCTGGCTATTGTAGTAATTCATAGGCATCATAGCTGGGTAGGGCTCTTTGTTGTTTGCTTTCTTCCTTTGAAAGCTTGCATGGCAACACTCAGTACTATAAAAGTTAATCCTTAGGGAGGAGACATTTGGGTCAGCTCTAGCTCAGAGGCCTCTGAGTTCTGTATCTGAAGTGTGTGGTGTCTTCAACAATAGGGAGTTACTTTTCTGCTTCTTGGGGGAAACTAAAGGCAATAACAGTAGCATATGTTTTGGTAGTCTCTTGGACAGCTCTGACCAAGAAATTGAAAGAGGGTTTCTCACATACTGTGCTGGGGGTTCTGTAAGATTGTCTTTGGGTCTTGGAGCATAATAAGCCTCTTGTTGTTGTTGGTCAGGGTTGTTCAAGGAATTTTGTTAGATGGTCTTTGACTTCTGCAAGGAACCCTGTCAGTTCTGATGAGACTGTTTCAAGAAAATGCACCACAGGCTTTCTCGCAGGACAATCTTGTGGGAGACATTTTCTTAATTGAGGTTCCCTTTTCATCTAAGCTGAGCTTGGACCAGAAGCTGGGTTCCCATTTGTACAGCAGTCTCAGTAAGAAGGAGGATGGCATCCCGAGCACAGGGGCTGCTTCTGTAATTTCATTTAATAATCAGTTTTATTTTCCCTGTACGTGCCTTTTCCCTGAGCAGAGGTTAGGCTCGCTGGGAGGTAAACTCATTCTTTCAAATCATCAAGGTTCCAGTTAGTGCTTTGTAGCTATAATTAATTAAACCATACCCAAGTCCCCAGTAATGAAATTCCCTCTATCCCTAGTGAAATTTGAGGTTCACAGTCAATAGACATAGACATGAATACATCCACACCTGTGTCATTGTTGAGGCTTGTCTGTGCTTTTTTATCCTGGTCTGTCTTAAAGGAATCTCCTAAGTAGGGGCATAAGAAGGCTGATGCTTCATGCCTGCTTTTGTGTTTTATTGATATTTTGTACTAATCAAATGGTCATATATAATAATAATGTGTGGGAAAAGGGTGATAGACAGTAAAAGGGATGGAGTATTATTTATTTTAATTAAAATGCAAACACAAGGCATGATTATTGACTGATTACATTACAAAATAGCTTCTTGCTCTGCCATAGTTAAGTGTGATTTGATGCGTCCATTATAAGCTATTCTCAGGGGCTTGTATCTTGGCCAAAATGGTCCCTTCAGGCTGAAACTTGGCAGACATTTCAGCCTAATTACAGTCATTTTCCTTTTTGGATTAAGAAAATGGAATTATTACAGTGCTTTGAGCCCACCCACCCCCATATTTTCAAAGGTTCGTATTTATATCCACATAACTTGTGAGCTCTTATTCCTTTGGAATAAAACAGAAACTTAGCAGGAACAAAGGCTTCCTTGGTGCTTATGGGGTAGCTCATCGATCTGAAGGTCTAGCCTAGGATTTCCATGCAGAAAGATTAGTTCTTTCTCAAGCAGTTGAAATGAGGAAACAATCATGAGGCTCTGGAGTGTCCACTGTGTTGGAACGGTATAGGCTTCTGTCTCTGGTTACAAGGTGAGATGTATTCCCTGTTCCCAAATTCCAGGCCATAGACTTCGCCACCTTCAGCTGTCCCCTTCAGCTTCCCCTACAGTGGATCTGTCCTCATTTTCCCTCATTCATTTTCATCCACCATAAATTGGACAGAATCAAATGGAGCTAGAGGTTATTGGAGGATCATCCTCCATAGCAGACAGGATCCCTGATTGCCATTCCCCACAGGCTTTTCCTACGTCACTCTTTGGGCAGTTAGGTGAGTTCAGTGGTCTTGTCAGCCTCCAAAGAAGCACAGAAGTGGCCCCTTTGTGTCTCCACCATGTCTACGCACTACTGTTGTGAAGTTGTTTGAAACATAGATTTCTATTAATAATATTAAAACACTTATTTCCTAGGACTGAGACGTTTTCTTTCACGTTTTGTTCTTTGAAGCCACACCCTCTCTCCAGTGAGTGATGGAGTAGGAGGAATGTTTCACGGCTCTTAGATGGCCTCCCCAACTAAAACCACAGTCTAAATTTTGCAAGATTTTGTGGAAAAAAATAGGTTTCTGTAATTTGCAACCTGAGATTCCCAGGGCTCTTGCTTAGAAACCTTCCCAGATCTGGGTGGCGAATCTGCGGCTGGCACTGACATGGGCAGCAGGGTTGCAGTGTAACTAGGGTATGTGGAGGTTCTTTTGTTTGTTTGTTTGTTTTTTTTAAAGAATTTGCTTAATTTTCTACTCTGCAGCCCAGCCCATTAAGAAGTCTATAAAATAGAAATGTTGAAAATGCTAGAAATTGCTGACTCGGATCTTTCCAAAAGGCTAGTGTGTAGGAGTCGAGAGCGTTTAACAGGACATAGCTCAGGTGCTCCCTTAGCTGTCAAGGAGTTCATGATTCAAGGTTTGGTATTTGTGTAATGTACTAAACAAATAAAATATGCCAATGTCACATAAAAATAAGGCCTATAGCAATTGAATTTAACAAAAAAAAAAAGATTCTGAACGGCAAAACTGAATACATTTAATTGAACAGAATTCCATCACCTTGGAATGAAAACACCCATAGCATGGAAATGAGCTATGGGGTTAAAATTTAGAACAGATAAACTGAAAATTTTCAGGTATGCCAGTGTAGGGAAGACACAATTCTGATAAGAAAATATGCATTATTTATACCTTCTTTAAGTACAGAACATCAATTTGGCTTGAATCAGTTTTTGTGGGGAAATGATTGCCCAAAAATATAGATGTCTCTTATTGTAATGCTTTTCTTTTAAATATTATTCTTGTTTTTGTTATTGTTGCATGGAGGTAAATAAAAGTTATTCAAGGTTGAGAACTGCCAAGTTAGAGTCACATGAGAAACTAAGTCTTATTTTTAGGCAGCATGTTATGTAGGTAGGAAATTTAAGACTTCCTCACAGGGTTGCCAAACTGAGGATTATGGACTGAATCGTCACCTCACAAGTTCGTAAGAGGGAGCTGAGTCCCCTGTATGGCATTATTTGGAAATAGGATCCTTAGGAAGTAATTAAGACTTAATGAGGTAAGAAGGGTGGGGATATAATTTGATAGACCTGGCCTTATAAGGAGAGAGAAGGACAGGAGGAGTGGAGGAGAGAAAGGGCCACAGGAGGACATAGCAAGAAGGCGTCTTTCTGCAAGCTGGGAACAGTGTCAAACTAAAAAACGAATCAGCTTCTACGAAGACCTCAAGCTTTCCAGTATCTAGAACTAATACATCATGTGTCAGACATCAGTAGACGGTGTTTTGTTACGTCATATGGTGGGTTTGGATACTAAAACACGGATGCTGGTATAATAAATACAAAAGAATTTTCAGATGGCCTAGACCTAGTGGGTGAGAGAGGGTGGATGTTGTGAGATATATTTGTCAAATGTCCTAAAGTACCAAAAGAGGACTACTGTTAGGGACATGCACACCAAAGAAGCTTCTGATGAGGGATCAGAATTCATAAAGTCCTTTGTCTTAGAGAAGATATGGGCAGACACAAACAGAAAGGAATGTGGTAAAAATCCAGATGTTTTGAAAGGTGTCACGTGGAAATGAACAATATTACTGGATGCTGGGGAAATGGCAAAATTTGTTATACTGTGGCAAAGACCTTGGCTGAATTTTGACACGTGTTCATGCTTGTGTTGGTGTGTGCATGTGCATGTTGGCACCAGAGGACAACCCTAGGTGTCATTTCTCAGGCAATACTCTCCCTCTCTTCCTTCTTTTTTTCCTTCATTTCCTTGAGACAGACTATCTCACTGGCCTGGCACGCACCCAAATAGGCTAGACTGGCTCCTCAACCCCAGGGATCTACCCATTTTCATCTCCCCAACACTGGGATTATAACTGTGCCTCCATTCCCGCCTGTCTTAGGGTTATCCTTGCTGTGAAGAGACACCATGACCATGGCAACTCTTAGAAAGAAAACATTTAATTGGGGTGATTCATTTGCAGCCTCAGAGGCTCAGTCCATTATCATCATGACAGGGGCATGGCAGATGTGGTGCTGGAGCTGAGAGTGCTTCAACCTGCAGGCAACAAGAAGTCAACTGACTGTCACACTGAGGGAAGTTTGAGCAAAATAGACCTCAAAACCCACCCCCACCATGACATAATTCCTCCAAGGAGGCCACATTGCCTAATAACGCCACTCTCTTTGGGGGTAATTTTCTTTCAAACCACCACATTCCGTACCCTGGCCCCAAAGGCTTACAGTCATAACAATACAAAAAATGCATTCAGTCCTATTTCAAAAGTTCCCATGGTCTATAACAGTATCACACTTAAAGTGCAAAGTCTTTTCTGAGATGCATGAAAATCTTTTAACTACAACAACATCAGTAAAAATCAAAATCAAAAAGCAAATTCCATACTTCTAACATGTAATGGCATGGGATACACATTGCCATTCCAAAATGCAGGGAAGAGAGCATAGGGAAGAAATGTTGGACAAAAGCAAGACCCAATACCAACTGGGCAAACTCCAAACTCTGCAGCTCCATGTCTGATGTCAAAATGTTCTTCAGGTCCCCAAGTACATTCAGTTTTGTTGACTGCAACACACCTCTTTCTCTTGGGCTGATTTCACTCCTGGATAACAGCTCTCCTCAGCAGGTATTCTAGGACTCTGGCATCTCCAACATCTTGGGGTTTCCAAGGCAATCTAGGCCTCAACTTAACAGCTTCACGAGATGGCCTCTCTACTGGGCCTCCATTTAGGGACACCCCTGACACATGCCTGGCTCCAGTGGCATTCCTTAGGTGAGAAGGCAATTTCCATAGCCTGTTTATCTCCTTGAACAGAGGATTTAAACCCACTCCACTTGCTGGTGCCCTTTTTCTCCTCAAATATTTTTTCTTGCTTAGCTTGCTCCTTTTCATTATACATCTTCATTAGAGTTACCATTAATATCCACACAACAGTGTCTATATTAGACTGTTTTGAGATTTCTTCCACCAATGGAATTAATCAAAAACTCTTCACTTTAGCCTAAGGTAGACTCTTCAGACAAAAGCAAAAGGCAGTCCCCTCCTTTCACCAAAATATAATAAAAATGATTTCTAGGCAATATACTAAACTTTGTCTCCCCTGAAACCTCTTGATCCAGCCCCAGACAGTTGAAATAATTCTTAGCACCTCTGTCTTCCATGCTCCTACTAGTATGGCCCATTAAGCAGTGCTTAAAGCATTCCACTGCTTTCCTAACCCAAAGTACCAAAGTCCAAATTCCTCCAAACAAACACATGGTCAGGCCTATCACAGCAATACCCCAGTCCCTGGTACCAACTTCTATCTTAGTTAAGCTTTTCATTGCTGTGAAGAGACACAATGACCACAACTCTTATAAAGAAAACATTTATTTGGGGTTGCTTGCTTTCAGTTTCAGAGACTCAGTCCGTTATCATCATGACAGGGAACATGGTGGCATATAGGCAGACATGGTGCTAGAGCTGAGAGTGCTCCATTTTGCAGGCAACAGGAAGTCAACTGACTGTCACACTGAGGGAAATTTGAGTGAAAGAGACCTCAAAGCCTATCTCCACAGTGACACACTTTCTCCAACAAGACTATACCTCCTAATAATGCCATTTTCTATTTTATTTCAAACCACCACACTGTCTTTTCTTATGTGAAGTCTGGGAATCAAACCCAAATTGTTATGTTTGCAAGGCAAGACCTTACTTTGGAAACATGTCCCTAACCCTCTGTATAGCTCTGTTCTGTTCAGTGTGACACCTACTTCCTGACCATTTTTATTGAAGGTAGACTTGAAAAGGATACCAGGAAGAGTTGTGGCACAGGGAACAGTGGGTGATGGAAGAAAAACAGGAGGCTGTGGTTTTCCAAAGGAAGAGACAGTTCCCCTTCCTTCTGCGTTCTCTGACCTGCCCACTCCACCTCAGCACCATTCACAGTCTCTGCTTTCTCACTTTCTACTTCCTCCTTCCCATGAGCATTTGAAGCTGTTCCACAGCTTTTCTCCCCTAGGCAGTGCCCAGGGCATTGCTTCTCAGTTGTTAGCAAAAGGCTCAAGGTCAAGTAGGTCAGAAAACTTGCCCACTTGAGCAGAGTAGGGAAGTTCAAGGCAGCACAGAAGGGGTCAGAAGAAGGCTCTGGAGCCAGGTGACTAGAATCTGATGCCCAACTTGGCTGCTTATTAGGCCTGTGACTTTGAGTGAATCATTTGCTTTTGCATCTTCATGTTCAGGTGTTAGAAACCAGTGGTAGAGTTGTCGCAAGGGTTAAGATAACTGATACCTGTAAAGCATTTGTAATGAAGCTTGGCATCTGGGAAGTGCCATGTAGTTTCTTATTACAAATAGCCCCTGAAAAACCAGGCACCCCACCCTGTGTTTCTGTTCATCTCTGCAGCTCTGTCCTGCCCTAAATTCATCACAGCCACACAGTAACAATTCTGATAAATTGCTGATTATGTCCTTGTTTCTCCTTTCTTAATATATACTAACAGCCAACAGTTGCAGCTTGTATTTCTTCTGAATGGGACAAACATTCTTGTGGCCCATGTGGTGCCAAGTTACCAATGGGAGGTCAGGAAGCCTGAGTCTAAATGCTATATTCCCATGTTGAAGCCATGATAACCTGGCCAAGGCCTCATTGTGCAGTAAGCATACTGCAAAGACCGAACATGATGGAGCATTGAGCACAGTGCCTGCCACAGGGGAAGAACTTAAATGCCACCATTATTAGTTCTCATTTGTGTCTTGGGGGGTCATAAGGTACACAGATGGGTGACATCTGAGATTTGCTTTGTAGACATTCTGGCTTCGCTGCTGAGGTAGAAAGCCTGGAGTTTGGCCTGCAAAGTTGAACAGCTCCAGCACCCCTGCACACATTTGGTTTCAGATTTGGAAAGTAACTGATCTGACCAAGGGACTTACAGCTAAGAGAACTAAAGCCCAGGCTTTCTGACCCATTCCTTATCTCATCTCTATTGTTTATCTGATGTTTATTAAACCATAGCATTTTGAATTGATGCTGCTGCAAAGCTATTTTAACCTTTACCAAAAGAACATATTGATTAGAAAGGTTAAACAATCTACCATGCAGCAGGGAGACTCTGGAAGAGAACAGAACACATGAACTTCTTTGACTTAACATACAACTGCACTGATCAGAATGTGCTCACACTGCCTTTGCGGACTATTCACACTGCCTTTCCAGAGCCATCTCTCTACTCCTCCAGCTAAGCACAGGTGGTTAAGAATAAAGAATGCAGAGTCCCAGAGGTGAGTGGGTACCATGAACTCTGTGCATGCAATTTCTCTGCCGCTGCTTCCTTGACATATGCATAAAGGAAAGGGATGCCTTTATAATGTGGATGATGCTAGCTACTTAAAGAAGACATTAAAACATCAGAGTATGCTACATATCACACGTTTAGAGTCTGCATATGGACAAACTTGCCAAGTAGCTGGCTTTTGAGGATGAGTATTCTTATTAATTCTGAGGGTCTTCTAGGAAGAAGTTGCTTCTGTTGGGATCATCTTCTTTTGGAGAGTGTGGGTGGGTGGCGTATGCAACAGGATCTAAAGTCTGAGGGCCCAACGATGGGCTTCTTTTTCTCATTGTCACCCGAGGTACAGAGAGATGAGCACTCCTTCAGTTCCAAGAGTAGAGGGTGCTGGGCCGAGTCAGTACGAAGCTAATGGTCAATGGTACTGCCTTGGCCTCTGAGTCTCTTCGCTCTTCCTGTTCACACTGCAGTCTTGGCTTTACCCCAGCATCGTCCCTCCACACTACCCTCTCAGGGCTGTCTTATATGATCCACTGCTTACCCACAGCGCCCCCTATCTTCCAAGATGGCACTATGCAAGACCTGCCACTGGGTTCTCCCAGCTCCGGAGCACTGCTGGGCTCCTCCAACTGGGCACCTTGAGATGTATCCCTACTAAATGTCTCTCTGCCCTGCTGCCAGGGGGCTCCTAGTGAGCCAGACACCATCTTATTTAGAGTGGCAACTCACCTCTGAGCATACATCAGGATACATAAGTACCCGTGCAGATGACCACATCTGACCACCTTCCTGCCATGACAGCTTCAGAATTTTCCCCTTTGGCCCATCAGAGTGAGAAGGTCAACTAGGTGTGCAGCTGTTAATCTGACTACTGATTAAGAAATGCTGATCAATATATCCGCAAATGTGAAAATATCTGAAGTCTGCTATTTGCATTCTTTCTACCGTGGCCTGTTTTGGAACCCCGAGTATCCCCTGGGATCATGCGTCTTTCCCAATAAGAGGGCTGCAGAGTGGAAATGTGGATATTTTGGTCTGACATTATTTTGGAGCGTAGCTTTCCTGTTTGCTGCTGTTTCCCTTTCATGGACCATTAGCAGCTTCCAAAGGCAATATCCTTTCACTGTCACACTGTGCCATGGGGGGCCGTTTCAACAACTTTAGACTAGGGCATTAAGTGCAATTCTGGATGAGAGTCAGCACATAACCAAATAAAAATAATAAAGGGGAAGCGTGCAGGAGCCATTTGGAACGCTGTCCCGAGCTGAATTCATTTGCAGCCTTGTGGAAACCCGCTCATCACCAGTGATCAGCCTGGGCCCGGCCGTGCCTTATTTAATTGTAAAGTATTTCATAGTCTCAGAAACAGCCCTGCTCATTTGCTTTTCCTTTTTTGGAGAGTGTCTTGGTGGAATGCTGAGATTCTAATGAGTGGGAGAAGAAGAAAATGCAGGTTTTCATTTTAGGAAGCCAAAAAAAGAAAAATAAATAAAAAATTTAAAGGTGTATTCTTATATCTTTCCTGTTCTCCTTAAAATGGGAATTTAAGACGCCATTTTAGAAATTCTCCTTGGTGAGTGGGGGAGGCAGAAGGAAGGGTGGGTGATTAAAGTTCAGGTGCTTTTCCTGGTTCCAGCACTGTCATCTTGTTCTTGTTGCCAGGTGGGAGTGGGAAGGGTCAAGGGTGACTTAGGATCTGCATTTCAGGAGACTCTAACCATCAGGAACAGCTAGCTCGGCTCAGCCTGTCTCTCACTTACCTGTCTTCACAGTTCCCTGTGGAAGATGGCTGCTACAGAAAAAACTGATTCTCAGAGACTTCCCACTGTGAAATTCTGACTTCCCTGCTCTAAGGCAGAAGGAAAAATGAGAATTCATATCCTAAGACATGATTCTGGACCAGCATTCTGAGGCGAGGGCCATAATACAATCATCCATTCTCTTAAGGAAAACCTATTGATGACCAGCTTTGTATAAGACGGTTTCCTATAGATCATGGGGATAACAAAAGTAGGGTGGATCCTAACTCTGAAAGCCCACAGTATGAAAGGTCATGTCTTCTCCAGGAACCCGCAATCCATTCTTTCCCCTTTGTCCTTTTTACGACCACCTGGTGCAGGTAAATAAATACTAGAGGTGTATTCAGCCATTAGCAATTCAGAAGATCAGAAGTTCAGTGTTTGGGTAGGATCCCATTACTCAAGATATGATCCTGATTCTTTCTTAGACAGCATCTCTCAGCTTATGTAAGGATGAACTATGCCAGAAGGGCCCTGGAAAGCATCCCTGTGAGTCCATACAATGTGATTATAAGGATATAAATAACATAGCCTCTAGTCGCCATGTGCTTGTCATACGCCCGCCATTGTGCAACATAAATCTCTGATATCCTTTAAATTATTGATGGTCTTGTTCGTATTGTTCATTGTTATCACATCAGTTTACAGTTGTTAAATGAATAGGTGGCGTATTAACTTATCTAACCCAAGATAGTTTCTTGAGTTAAATACTAATTGGTTCAGATAGTCTATATCTCTGGGAGGAAGACCAGGGAGTCTGTAATTATATCAAGCTCTTTTATGAGATTCATAAAGTTGGTTAGGATTGTAAAGCACAGTTTGGACCATGTCTCCTAAGGAACATTTAAGTCCCCTGGGCAATATTCTCACACTGTGTTCAGCTTATATTGTACATTCTAAAGACAAGAAATTTACCATTCCATATGGATAGCTTATACTGCCATCCATACTGAAGCCAGTTTGCTTAAGTATTGAAGCCTTAACAACAAAGTGAATTCCATTTTTCTCCAGTTTCCCCATTGTTCTTATCTGGTATCTAAGGATAAAAGGTTCTGTTTCCCTCCATTCAGCTATCTAGAACTATTAGGGTGAAAGTTTGACATGAGACTCCTTTCTAAGCATTAATGGATCAAAGCAGAGGAAGGAGGAACAAGAAACCATGGCTTGATGTAGTGGCTAACACTCCAGCATTCCCCAGAAAGAGCCCTGTGCTCTGAGGATGGCTGGAACACAGTGCTTAGCTGGGTGTAGTGTGAACACCTGAAGTCTCAGCACTTGGGAGGCAGAGGCAGGAAGGACACACATAAAAGAACAGCCTAGGCTATACCAGGTTCAGAGCCAACAAGAAACTTGATTCAAATAAGCAAACTAACAAAGAGAAGGAAATGAGACTCTTTAAATACCAATCAATAGCCTTGTGTAGATGGGGGGAGCTCTCTAAACTTCACTTCTCCCATATGTGAAATAGGAATAATAAAGATAATACTACCTGGAGGATAAAATGAAAGAGGTAACAACAATGAAGCCCCACAGATATGGAGCAGCAAGGTCATTAAAACTGTAGTTCACGTGTCTGGTGTGTTTCCTAATACATAGCAATGCACCAACCAACTTCCCTCTAAGCTCCTAAGTTAAAGGATAGTGTTATTTCTTTTGTTCACGGTAGCAACCCCATCCCTTGAGTTTGACTCAAAACTGCTCATAAACATTTGCTGAGTAAGTGAGTAAAACCGTTATTAGTTTATCTAGTCTTTAGAAGGAGTCTTCAAATGAAGTGCTTCTGGTAACTCCCCTGCTTACCTAAGAGCGTCAAGACCAGTCGATCCCTTAACCAGTAGACGACGGAGCAGCTGCGTTACTGAAGGCAGATTGCCAGGCCCTGACAATATGACTAACTCAAACTTTTGATTTGCAGCCTTCCACCTTGACATCTGTCGCCACAGAGGGCTCGAGTGCCACTGAAACCTGAGATCACAACCCTGTCATTCCTTTAACCTGAGGACAACTGTGCACAGCCAGGTCAGAAGCCCCGGCTCCCAACACAGAGCAACACTCGCTTATCCAGCTGCTGGCTGGTGGCATCCCGGCCCACTTTGTGAGAGCCAGATCTGGCCTTTGGTTGCCTCTTCCTCCCACGGAACAGTCACCAGGAAAAGCAAGAACTCTAAAACTGCTCAACTGAAAATGAAATATGCAGTGGCTCCAGGCTATGCTTTGCCTTTGCTGGGAAGCACTGCCATGATAATTGTTTCTACAAAAAGAAACTACAGCTCTGGCAGAAAAAAAAAATCAACCCTCTGTTTGCTCGAACCCATCATAAACCATTGCTGGTAATTATAGGATCTCATTGTGCGACTGTTTAGTTTAACTTAATTGGCAATTTTTTTTAAAGCTGCACCACAATAAAAATAGTAAAGAACAAGTCGGGTTCCAGAGATGGAACATTTAGCTTTGGTGAAATGTCAGAGCCTGCGTGCCCTGCGAAGGTGTGCAGCCATAGCCCTCCGTTCTAGGCTCTTTCACTTACTTGCCTTGTGCTTTATCCAATTACCCGAGTGTGTGGTAAGACCGTGGCCTTTTCTCCTACTGCAGCGAGGTAGGATTTGAAACAGTTGTAGAAAGAAATGGGCCCCATAAACTAATTTAGAGCTAGAGGATTTGTGTGCCTGGGAGAGGCTTGTGCAAAATGAACTAGCTGTGTCCCATTTCAAGGTAAGTAGACTCCCCTCTTTGGGGGATTCATTTTACTTGATTAAAAAAAAATCTATTAAACCTTTACCTCTAAGACTAGGGATGCTGTTATCCTGGTTCCCCTCCCCTAGCCTCTATCTCCATATTCACCATTTCATTCAACCTCATTGTCACCAGCATCTCCATCAGCCACCACAGCCACCGCCACAGCAGCAGGCCGCCTTAATAATAGTAGTGATAATGGCGAGCATTCCTGATCATTCCCTTAGGTTGAATACTAAGCCATTGATTGCAAACAATTCTCACAACTTAAAAAGTCATTCATTAGAAAGTGGTAAGCAATAGACTCATCCCTTCTGCATCTGTCTGATGTCAGGACTGTGCTTTAATCCTGTGGAGTTTTCAGTAACCTTCACGTTTAGTCCACAACTGGCCTTCATCTCTGGGGAGAAGCTTAACTCATTTTCATGTCAAACCAGACAATAAAACAAAACCAGTCAGACCATCCCATCATCTCCTGAAGCTTGTAATTGGTTTTGTAACCTGTACAACTGGTATGTAGCCTAGAAGGGTGACTCCCATGTGCCTATACCCAGTCCAGGTGGCAGTCTTCCACATGCAGTAACCCTTTCCCGCGCTCCTCCTCTGGAGGGGAGTTCTGGCATCCTTTTGTACCCAACTTGCCAGGTTCCCACCAGGCTTGGAGCTTTTCCCTGGACTGCAGCCCACTGTCCAGAGTCAGGGAGACCCCTTTCTGCCGCTACTCATCCCTTTCCCTGGGGCATAAATTCCCACCCCATGTACCTATGAGTGCATTAGTGGCTTCATTTGCAGTGATACTCTCAGTGATGGTGGTGACCGTGGTAATTGAGGTGTAGGGTTTTATTTTTCACTGTTCTAAACATTTTTATAGATACTAACTGTCCTCACAACAGCCTCAGGAGGTAGGACTATTGCTTTTTCCATTTTCCAGGCAAGGAAATGAGGTAGACAAATGTCAAGTGGCTTACCCAAGGCAGTGTATTTAGAAAATGGCATAATCCTGATGCTTTATTGGGATGTGGGATATTGCAAAGTGAATAGTTAGTCCTCCTGTTTCCTGGCAGACAAGGACACAAGTCCTTGGTCTCTTCGACTTGGTGCCTTCATGTGAGCTAGTAAGTTAACTGGTGGATGGTGGCCTCTAGGAGCTCTGGGTAAGGTATGGTTTCTAGAAGACTCACAGGTTTAGAGGGTGCAGACTTTCAAGCTCTGGAGAGGGGACAGCTTCCTCTTCCCAGGCTGACTCTATCATCAATGGCTAAGGGTGTGTGGGTGTGTAATTAATTATTGGTTTTTTGAGACATGTCTTCTTCATGTAATCCTAGCTGTCCTGGAACTAGCTTTGTAGACCAGGCTGGCCTCAAACTCGCAGAGATTCACCTGCCTTGGCCTCCTGAGTACTGGGATTAAAGGCGTATTAATAATTGATTACATGTACATAAGAAAGTCTCTACAAAACCCCAAAAGTGCAAGGTTTGGAGAGTCTCTAGAAAGCTGAATTCCCAGAGGGACTTATAGTGGCTCCTGGAGGTGACACTCCAGTCTGGCACAGAAGCTCTGCCATCCCTGCATCCACACATTCGCGTGTGTAGTTTGTCATTTGTCTCGCCTGTGTCATCATTTATGGTGAACTTGGAAATGCCAGTCGTTACCTGAGTTCTAGGAACCACTCTGCAAAGACACCAAAAACAAGGAAGAGGTCTAAGAGCTCAATTTATAGCTGGCTATCACAACCAGCGGTAGAACACTGGGGCTTGTGATTGACATCTAAAGTGGGTAGGGGCAGTTTGAAGGACTGAGCACTTAACCTGAGAGACCTGACTCTCTCTCGAGGAAGGCTCTGAGGGACTAGAGGATGCTCCTCTGGTGTCCATTGCTGCAGAATTGCTGGCTGGCTTAGCTGCGGGTAGAAGTTCTCATATCTTTAAAGGCCACAGAAGTCTGTGCTGATTAGTGTGTTCTGAAAACACAAGGTGAAATAGAGCATTTTCCTAGCACAAAAGCCAAAATAGTTAAACCAGAAGCACTGTCTTTTCTAATGTACTGTGTGACCAGTAGATGGTTATAATTCATGTAAGTTTAGTGCCTTCTCCTGAAAGCCAAGTGCTGTTGAAGGCAATGACACATTCTCCATCGTAGTTGTATCCTCAAATATCCTCAAATTATTTGAGTTCAAATGTTTTCTTTTTTATTGAAAAAAATCATACAAATATTTAATCTTGTTTTCTCCTTCCCCGATTCCTCCCAGATCCTCCCCACTTATCCAGCTTTATGGTTTTTCTCCCTCTCTCACTTTAAAAACCAAACAAAACCAAAAACACACCAAACAAGCAAACAAGCATACACACAAAAAGCATAAAAACACAAAAATAGAAACCAAAATACAAAGCATAAGATCACTAAAAGAGAAAAGTGTTGAAACAAATCAAAATGAGACAAAAAGTCTTCACAAATATCAAGTTCACTTTGTGTGGGCCATCTACTCCTGTATGTGTAGCCTGCCCTGAGATATAGTTGATATACCTAGTGAGACTCTGTTGGAAAAATTGTTTTCTTTGCCGGTGGGTATCAACTGCACATAGCTTCTTGGTCCCAGGGAGTCTGTGTCCAGTTTCCCCTCTCAGTGCTGGACTGCCTCTGGGATCCCCATCTGGCTTGAAACTTTGAGGTTTTCCTTCTCTCAGCAGTCACCTCGGGTCCAGGGAAAGAGTCTGCTCCACATTCTGTCACAAGAGCAGCCTGTCCCCAAGGAAGTAGCTATTTGTTTGTCTTCAATCTGGATTGAAGCCCTCCTGACCATCCACATTCTGAGATAACAAACCTCCAGAGCGCCTCTGACCAAGACTGCCTGTCCTTCCCCCTGGGCAGACCTCACTCTTGCCCTCATTCCCTTCTCTGTACCGCCACAAAGCTCGTCCTGGCTTCTCCAAGATCTCTCTCTTCCTCCAGGGGTGGCCACGTGGCTTTGATTGCCTTCACCACAGCACCCAAGGATTCTGAGGAAGGGTATCCAAGCCTGGGCTTGGGCTTTTGCTTCACAACTTGATAACGCTGTGGAATGCCAATCTTTTTATCCATATAGTGCTTGATACACACCCAGCAACATGCAGCTCAGAGAGCTTGTGTGCTGAGGGCAGCCACTGTGGTTTGTGTGAGGTCCTCTTCTGTGGGAGTTGAGGGAAGCTTTAACAATTGTACCCCAGGCTTTAGCTTCGGCAAACCATCTGAGGCAGCCTGAGAATGAGGAGGGAACCAAGGATGTGAACAAGGGCTGGTACTTCATGCATCTGAACTGCCAAGAAGAGGTAGGCATCAAACAAGAAGAGGTAGGCATCAAACAAGAAGAGGTAGGCATCATACAAGAAAAGGGAGCTAGGTGGCTAATGATCTGGAGAGATCGAAGCTCTGGTCACACATGGCTGGAGGCTAGGTCACCTGACAGCTAGCTTAATCTTAAACTATCCTTTGGCAGACAAGCTTTGGGAAAGAAAAATAGGAAAGAAAGCAGGAAGTTGGAAAGAAAATGCTAAGTACTCTATTGGGAAGAGACCAGAAACTTTGATTTGGAGAATAGACTTATCCTTAAGCCACCATCAGAGGCCAAGGAATTGTGTTTTTCCTAATCAGAAGCCGAGACTGAAGGAAGAACTGAGCAATGGTGGTCAGGTCAGAGAAACTTAGAGCTTTCCCTGCCAGGCTGCCACATAAGGGCCAGACTCTTTCAGCAAACTGTTTTGTGGGCCAGTCCAAAGCTTCTCTCAATTAGGATTCCAACATCTCCTTAGGCTACTGGGGAGAAACAGTCAGGATGACGAGGAGGGGTGGAGTCAGAAGCTCTCGGAGTGTGCTGTGGATCTCCACCGCGGAGGGCCCTGTGCTCTGTTAGAGTCTGAGCTTCACTACTTTCTGGAAACATTTTTGTCAAATGTAAGAGCAATTGTTATCATTTTTAATATAATACACTTCTTCCTTCTTTTGAGAAAATAATCATCTTTCTCAATTAGTACACTAACTAGTACCAAACATCGACCCACTGATGAAACACTGGAAAGGAAGCCCAAGCCATGAGCTTCTGCAAGAAGAAGAAGAAGAAGAAGAAGAAGAAGAAGAAGAAGAAGAAGAAGAAGAAGAAGAGGAAGAGGAAGAGGAAGAGGAGGAGGAGGAGGAGGAGGAGGAGGAGGAGAAAGAGGAAGAAGAAGAAGAAGAAGAAGAAGAAGAAGAAGGAGAAGGAGAAGGAGAAGGAGAAGGAGAAGGAGAAGGAGAAGGAGAAGGAGAAGAAGAAGAAGAAGAAGAAGAAGAAGGAGAAGGAGAAGGAGAAGGAGAAGGAGAAGAAGAAGGAGAAGAAGAAGAAGAAGAAGAAGAAAAGAAGAAGAAGAAGTTGTTGACTGTGAAGTCCACTGAAAAGGACACCAGATGCTTTAAAGCTCAGCTCTCCCAACTAGCTGTTTTTAAGGAGTAAGGGAGAAGACAGCAGTTGCTCACTGATTAATGATTGACCTCAAAGGGAGTTTTAGAATTTGTTTGTGCAGGTGTCATGGCTATCACACTTCTTTACAGGCCAAAGGTTTCTTTTCTAGGTCAGTTCTACCGGAGAGACCTTTAACCCGTGACACCAGTAGGTCACCGACTGGAGGAGCTGACTTTTATCCATGTCAACTCCTGAAGAACCAGTTCATGCATCTCCCTTTGTCTTCGAGTCCTTTGCAGAGACCTTTCCTTAAATACAACCTAAATATTTTGTTATTTAAGGAACTTATATCCAGGTGAGTTCCGGCTTTAATCCATTTTGTAATGAGCTGGCATTTTCCCTGGACGTGATGACTCTTCTTTTGGGGCAAGAGGAGACTCAAGTCATGAGATGGGGCCCCCACCAGGAGGTGGGATTTCATTGTGCTTGGGGTCTGCTTATGCAGGGTGTGGCAGGTAGATACATGGACCAATACTAGGGTAATGGGGGGACACACAAACTAGAACCCCCGTTTCCTGCCCCAGGACTTATCTTGGGGCCATGTGCTGGGAGGAAGGTTTGCACGCATGTGTGGACTGCTGAAAAGCTCCAGGTACTCTGTAAGGGGCCTTAGCACCTGCCCTTCCTCTGCAATGTGGCTGCATCACTCTCTGTGCAGTAAATGAATGATGTGGTAATGGTTCTGGCCAGGTGGTGGACACTGAGTTCCAGAGACTCCATGCCTCTGAAGAAGACAGCACAGATGGATATGTGGGGCACTGTGTGGATGTGGCCAGGGCAGCTGTCTCCTGGAGCCTGGTGTGGAGGCGCCATTTCATTCTCCCTGGAAGACTGCACGGAACTGTTGAGCTCAGGAAAGAATGGGTCTCATCCTAGCATGGCAGTGTGCACTGTGACCCCAGCACTCTCAGTCAGAGGTGGAGGCAGGAGGATTACAAATTTGAGGCCAGTCTGTCCAAAACTAAACAGAAAGAGAAGTCCTTTTTTGAATATTAAAAAATATCTCAAATGTTCAAAAGTGCTGATTAAAAAAACCATAGTAATTACATATACATCATCCAGATGTAACAGATTTTGAAGTTCCATGTTTTACTTCAGATTACAAGCAAACAAAAGTATTTCTCTAGCCAAAGTTCACTTTAGATTGCTCTCCTTTTTATCTCTCCTCCCTCTTCCTATAATTAGAGCCTCTAAGCCTTCTTAGTCAGGTTCCTACATTAGACAGCTCCATATCTGCCTGTGAGCTAAAATATCAGTTTAAAATTAATATAAACACTGTCATATTGTATCCTTCAATTTCATCCAACATTAACTTTTGAACATTCTTTAATTGATACAGTAGAATATGATCTAATTCATTTGCTCCAATTTTTCTCTTTATATATATATATATATATATATATATATACATATATGTGTGTGAGTATGCATATATATCATATTTTTGTAGCTTTAATATATTTTTTATAGTTCAGAATATCAATTTTCTATTAAAAGAGTTTGACATATTTCTATTTGTGATATTTAATTTTGAAGTTAGGTCATAATTGATTTCTGTTTAATGTGTGAGGTGGTCTTTTGCATATCACAGTATCATTATAAAAACTAATATCTATCCTTGTAGTACCCTGTGATGCCCAACACTCATTTTCAAGTATTTGACCACTATTATTCCGTTTTTAGGAGATTTAACTTTATTTTCATTTTGCATGTTTGAGTGTTTTGATTATATGTATATGAACTGCATGTATATGTACTTTGAGCTTTGAAGTTCAAAGGAAGACTTTGGATCCCCTGGAGCTGCAGTTATAGATGACTGTGAGCTGCCAAGTGGGTGTGGGGACTTGAAGCCAGGTCCTCTGCAAGAGCAACAGGTGCTCTTAACCACTGAGCCATCTCTCCATTCTTTGATGTATCTCTTTCTCTCTCAACCAACACGGTATTTTTACCTTTTACATATTCGTGCGAGAGTCACACCTTCAGTTCTCAACACTGGGAGGCCGTGATTTAGACATGGAGTCTGGGCTTGGAGTAACTTGGAGCCAGAATTTGTCCTGTGAATTTACCCTTTTCCCAACACAAGAACTGTCTTTAGGTGTTGAGAGTGTTGTTCTCTTCTTATGAACATCAAGCCTGGGGGGCCGGGTCAGTGACTGCAGGTGGCCTGTCCACATGGCTCCTGCAGACTCCTCTTGACTTCAGGCTTGATGCTCACTGAAGGCACTTTTGTTCTGGTCACTCAGCACCCCTTATGAATTGTGTGAGAAACAGGTCCTCCCTGCAAGCAAGATGAATTGTTGGTGTTTTCCTTTTCACAGTGCGGGGAACTTTGAGGTAAACCGGTGCCTGGTGGTTTGACTGAGAGGGTCTGTGTGAATTGGTGATGGCTCTGCAGCTTGTCTCTGTTCCTTTTGTTCATTACCCTACTTTAATACGCATCATTCCTCATGTTGACGTTTAAATATTATTGCCAACGTTGTCAGTTATTAAGAAAAACACAGGATTCCTGTTATTTCTGTCTAATGATGGTTTTCACATGTCAGTGTGTGTTAACGTGTATCTGAATCATGTGGTATTTCTGGAAGAACAGCTTCTCAGTCTGCAGGCAGGGACGGACAGGTCAAGTCTCCAGCCAGCTCCCAGGTAAAGCCTTTTCTCTCATGCCAGTCTGAGGCTTGAGTCTGATATTAGTGTAAGCTAAGGATCACCAATAGTTCACAGATTTCCTGGGTGCTGTGGAATATGGGAAACAAAGATAGTTTTTGGTGTGGCCTACTCTTAGTCCTTGCCTATTCAGAACTAACTGTTCTAGCTAAGAGGGACACTCCAGAGGTAAGGATACTACTCTTCCCTGACCCCAAGTTTCAGCCTTGATTACACATTGACATGACATGGGCAGGTTTTTAAACACACTATAGCAAAGGCAATCTCACAATTAAATTACGACATCATGACCAGAGACCTAAGAGTTTCTGAGGTTTCCCAGGCAATCCCACATTGCAGGCAAGACTTAGAAATGCTGCTGTGGGGTGCAGAGAAAGAGTCATGGCCCCTCTGACCCATTTTAAGGAGAATCTCACTCCACAGTTCCTGGTGGTACTTTTGGCTCTTCTTCTAGGACCCAGCTAGGATTATTTTTTAAAACTAGTTCTGCAGTAGGTCTTTGAGACCTGGCTTTATTTTCAGATACAAATACAAATGACAGAGTTAACATTTTAAATAAAATAAGGGCGTGTGTGTGAGTGCATGTGTGAGTGTGATTGTGTTATAGGAAAAGAGATTACAGATTGAATCTGTCACCACCCCAATCTGCGCCTCCATTTCTTTGTCATTTTCCATGCTCAAATACACTGCACTGGAAGACAAGTTTCAACTTTTCTCTTTTGATATTTCATTTTCTTGAAGTGGAAGGTTTAGAGACTGAATTTCATATGACTCAAGAATTGAATCTCAGCTCTTCTAAACAGGAACTATATTATAGGGAAAAGCTTTTCTTCATTTATAAAACAGTTCAGGCAACTTTTACTTCACATGGTAGTTAAAGGAGTTAAGAGTTAAGTTCACATGACCATGCGAAACAGAATTCCTCCATTTCCTAGAAAGTCAAATTTCTGTTTCTTTTTCTCCCTTTGTCCTTCCCTTCCATTCTTTCTCTTCCATTTACAAAGAAATTGCAATGCATACATTCATATAATAGACCCCTCCTTTCCCTGAAAGAGATTTGAGAGATGGGAAAGCATAATATAAAGCCAACATACAAACAAATACGTAACGGAAGCATGTGCCTGAATGAGATCATTCTTTTAGAGAGATAGCTGTCACATCCCACCATTAAGATGTGGTGTGCTCACCATAATCTTAATTCAAATGAACAAATTTGAGTGAAAGAATGGCTACTAAAATTCCTAATGAAACATCACAATTACTTTCTTACTCTCCCTCTAAACAGAAGTCTGTAGATGACAATGAAATTAAAGACAAATATGTTTACAATCTTTTATTTTTCAATTTCCCAACTTTTTTTCCAAATTTGCAAAGTATCATTTCAGACTACAAACTAAGGTTTAGAACTGTTGTATTTAAAAAGAAATTCACTGGCGTTGTGTACTTCCTATACTGCACCAGAGTATAAATTCACATTTCTAGGCCATTGGAATTCAAATTACAAGTTAATTTGGAGGGCAGTTTTGCATTGGAGAATATTCCCCGTCTTCAGAAAGCCTTGTTTCTGAGGCAGAGAATGGGTCATGACAACTACTATTCTTTGATTTCAGGAGGTCTACTTACTATTTGCAAACACATTGGCCATCAGGTATTTGAGTCAACAGCACCTTGGCTAAGCTGTCTGGCTTCCTTTGGAATAGTGAGCAATACAGTGCTGCAAGTCAAAGTCTTGTGTACAGAGATGCAGACTCCAGTGGGCACCTCATTTGCTACAAGACATATAGGAATGGTTTTTACTTTCACAGAGAAAGAGGCGCAGGTATGGTGGTTTGCCTTAAAATGGCATCTGTGGTTTATCACTTTTCCCCTGGGTAGAGAAAAAAAACCATTAATCTACCAAAGCCGCACAGACATGTTGACTGACTCCGTCATGTGCATGGTGGGTGCATGACTGTGGGCATGATGACAGGAGAGAGGGAGGGGACCAGCTGACCACAGAATAGCTGCTGCTGCAGGCATGTGACAGACTTGAGTTTTCAGCAAAAATGAGCATCCTAGTCATACTGAAATAGCCTATTTTTCAAATTATATCATTTAAAAATCTAACAGATGGGACAAATTAAGCATGACTACTGGCCAGTTTCACCTGGAGCCTGCAGTTCTACAAAGAACACCAGGGGAAGAAAACCAGGTAAAAAGTCAATGGTGTCAATGAATCTAGGTTTGTTTGTTTGTTTGTTTGTTTGTTTTTAATAGAATGGACTGCAAATGAGGTCTCTTATGTACTTATGTGTGTACACACATCTGTCCAACAGGTCTTTGGAAAACTATTGGTATAGTAGGACACTGTACCAAGTATATAACACTTTTGTGGTGGTGCGTTGAAAGCTAATGCCATGCATTTTGAGTAACTAAGGAGGGAAATTACAGAGACATTGGATGGCGGAGCTCACCAGTCTCCAGTCTGCAAAGATTGTTAGGGCTATCAGGGACATGGTAAGTGGAGATACAATACAGATAAAAGACAACAAGGCTGAATGAGACAGTGCTGCAATGTAACAAAACACCCAAACTTCTTAATTTACAAAGGGTTATTTGGTTCACACTAGCCACTGTTCCTTAAGGTCTTACTACCTCTCCGCGGTGCCATAGATTGGGGACCAACCCTTTAATGCATGGGCCTTTAAGGGACACTTATTCAAACCAGAGCACATGTCAAAGATAAAGTTCCTTTGTGAAAGTGTCTTTTGTTTATTTGTTTAATTTCAATGACTGTTAAGTCATTTCTGTTCAGAATAAACCAGATCAATGTGTCTCAAAGTCTTTGCCTTGGGCACTCTCTCTAGAAATTGGATTGCCGCTGTTTCTGCCCATCCATCATCCTCCCACACTCCAGCTTCAATAGAAATATAGAGAAAACCCCTCTAGCTCACATGCCACCACCACCCTTTCCAGTCCCGGTCCACGGGCTCACTGCAGTCAGTCACTCTTTTGATGCTTGTAACCCGAAAAGCAAAAGCTTTCCACCCACATATTTAGTCAATTCTGAGTGTGTTCTCCATGCATGTCTTTTTTTTTTTCCCAAGAAGGGAATTTCCCCACGTGAGAGAAAGAAGAATTTATATTCATACTGCTTTTGTGAATTCTAAAATGTGTTTTGGGGGGA
The DNA here is from genome assembly GCA_004026605.1 of Ondatra zibethicus. Lineage (NCBI taxonomy): Eukaryota > Metazoa > Chordata > Mammalia > Rodentia > Cricetidae > Ondatra > Ondatra zibethicus. The sequence continues at coordinate 45,634 of PVIU01015667.1, forward strand.
TACAATTCAAACACTAAAATAATCCATTTCATGCATATTAATTAATCTTTGCATGAAAACAATTCCTGTTCACGAGAGAGACTTGGCAAGTTTGGAGTCCGGGGAAGCATTCTAAACAGTAGTGAGGGAGAAAAGAAAGCAAATGCTGCACCATGTTGACAAGAGTGAAGGCGACAGCCCAGGCTCCTGCTCCGTCTTTGTCATCAGTGCAAGAGTCCCCTGGTCCCCTTGCCTGCTGGTGGCCACTCTCCCTGCCATAATCCGTCTCAAGTGTGTGGTTTGAGTTTGAGCTGCCTCCGTTGTCTCAGGGCCCTCTCTCCCGGGACCAGTTCAGTCCACCGACTGCCCTGAGCTACCTCTGTGCTATTATTTCTCAAGTTCATTTTCATCTAATGAACGCTCGTCCCATGGACACAAAAAGCATTCCCTTCAAATGGTTTAAACAACAGCCCATTATGCTGGCTTGTTTATGTCAACTTGACACAAGCGAGAGTCGCTTTGGAAGAAGAAACATCAATCGAGAAAATGCCCCCACCAAATTGGCTTGTGGGCCACCTTGTGGTGCATTTTCTTGATTAATAATTGATGCAGGAGGACCCAACTTATTGTGGGTGGTGGTCCTACGTGCTAAAAGAAAGTAAGCTGAGTAAGCCAGTAAGCTTCTATTTTCCTTCTTTGAGTTCCTACCCTGACTTCTTTTGATGATGGACTGTGGCCCGAGCAACTGTAAGCTTTCAATGAGCCCTCTTCTCACAAACTGCTTTTGATCACGGTGCCTTATCATAGCAGTAGAAACCTTACTAGTACAGACATCTCTTAACTAACATATTACACAGGAAGTAGGTGAGTGAAGCATGGCACACCCAGAGTCCAGGACTCCATTAGTTTGCTCTCCTGTCTCTCTCTGCCTAGGACTTATGCAGCCTCATTGTCATCTGGCAGTGAGGCAGCTCCCACAGTTTCAGTCCTTAGATTTTCACTGCTTGATGAAGATGGAGAGGACAATGGGAGGGTAAGTCCTACCACTGACTCTTTAGAAACATTGTTTTACTTATTTGTGCACATGTGTCCCTCTGTCCTTGGTTCGTGTGTGTGTGTGTGTGTGTGTGTGTGTGTGTGTGTGTGTGTGTATACATGTCATCCTGTGAAGGTTAGAAGAGGGTGTTAGATCTCTTTGGCCTGGAGTTAGAGGCAGGTTGTATGCTGCCTGATATGGGTCCTAGGAGCTGAACTCAGAACCTCTGGAAGAGTATTAAGTGCCTTTAACCACCAAGCCCTCTCTTCAGCCCCCTGTATTCTTATAAGAAGGAAAATGACACTTTTTTCCCAAAACTCACAAAAATGATTTCTGTAAATTTTCTTGGTTTAAAATGAGCCAAAAACCTTCCTGAATGTAATTTCCTAGGAGCAGCCCCATGTAGAAACTGTATCCATTCCTGAATATATCCTCCCTGGACCTGCCCCATGCAGAGATCTGTATCCATTCCTGAATATATCCTTCCTGGACCTGCTCCATGCAGACTGTATCCATTCCTGAATATATCCTCCCTGGACCCATCTCACACAGAGGCAGAGACTGTATCCGTTCCTGAATATATCCTCCCTGAACCCATCCCACACAGAGACAAGTTTCACCTTCCTATTCCTAAAGTACACAGAGCAGCTGTGAGGAGTCTAAACCAGTTTGCACACTGCAGTTCTAATTGTGGATTTTTGTTCCTTTATTGTTATAAAATAAAACCTATAAAGAATAAAATCAAACTTAACTGTAAAAGTTGGTATGATACCTCAATTTTAATATAAAGAAGAAACAAAAGAAATGTACAATAAAATAGCTTGCTTTGGTCTGTACCTGGTGAGGAACAAACGTACCAGAACCCCACTGCTCAAATGGTGCTCCATGAACCACTACCATCACCACCACCACCACCACCACCACCACCACCACC
>PVIU01015668.1:0-47505 GCA_004026605.1 Ondatra zibethicus
ATCACTCAAAGGAAACAAATTCTTCCAATGGCGTCAACGATGGATAAGTGTGTCCAGTCTTCTAGGTGGGCCTCCCTATGAGAGGCAGCTGTTCAGAGCCTTGACTTTATATTAACAAGTGTGCTGGTTTGAAAGAAAATGGCCCCCCAGAGGGAGTGGCACTATTAGGAGGTGTGGCCTTTTCGGAGGAAGTGTGTCACTGTGCTGGTAGGCTTTGGGGGTCTCTTTTCTCAAGTGTCCCTCAGTGTGACAGTCAGTCTGTTGCGCTCTCAGCTCCGGCACCACACCTGCCTCTGCACACCGCCATGCTCCCCGTCATGATGCTAACTGAACCTCTGAAACTGTAAGCGAGACACCCCCAATGAAATGTTTTCTTTACGAGAGTTGTCATGGTCACGGTGTCTCTTCACATCAACAGAAATCCTAACTAAGACAATAAGACCCTGGGCGACAATGCATGGCCTGCCTCCCTTGCAGAACCATGAGATAATGTCTGCATTGCTCCCAGTCATTAGCTGGGTGGTGGTTTGAAGCACCACGAAAAAACTGCACCCTGTCCAATCCCAGTCCTGTAGTGCGGAAGTAGGTAGGGCTGCTGGGATAGAGTAGTAGAACCCCGATTTCCATCCTTGAAGACACCCTGGTGGCTGTTCTAATAAGATGCCACAGAATCAGTGGCGTCAAGGAACAAAATATATTGTCTTGTACTTCTGGAGATCCAAAATCCCAAATGGATCTTATGGGGTTAGTGATCTACATTCTCTCTGAAGGATCTAGAGAAAAATCTTTCTTTGGTCTTTTTCAGCCTCTAGAGGAGGCTTGCATTCCTTTGACATGTGGTCCCTCCCTCTGTCTTCAGGCTACAAAGCAAATCACTCTGCTTCTCACTCCTGCTATTCTCTGTATGCCTCTCCATCTCTTTGTCTCTGTCTCTCTGTCTTTGTCTGTCTCTCTGTCTCTGTCTGTCCCTTCCTGTCTATTTGTCTGTCTCTCTCTCTCTCTTCTCCCTCCTTCCTTTCTCCTTCCCTCCCTTGCCATGTTATCATAATGACATAAAATTATATTGACTTTATCTGGACAATGCAGAATATTGGACACAGTTTAAATGTTTTCCTCTTTGAAATGTAATTGCTAATCTGTGGAGACTGCAGAGCTAAGGAGATAGCTTAGTTGGTAAACTGGTTGTCTTGCAAGCAGGGGAACCTGAGTTCAATTCCTGAAACACACATTTTTTAAAAAAAAGCTGAACAGGAAGCTCCAGGCAGTGAGAAATCTAGTCTTATATATATATTAAAAAAAATGTAACCAGCACCTGAGAATAACGCTGCAGTAGTCTTCTGGCCTTCCAATGCAGCTGCACACACAGGCACATACATCAGTGTGCACAGCTGCACACACAGGCACACATCAGTGTACACAGTTGCACACATCAGCACACGCACCAGCACACACAGGTGAGCACACAGGCACACACATCAGCACACACAGGTGTGCACACGAGCACATGCATCACAGAGCACACAGCTGCACACACATCAGCATACACAGCTGCACACACAGGCACACATCAGCAAACACAGCTGCACACACATGAGCGTACACAGCTGCACACAGATGCATACATTAGCATATACAGGTGCACACAAAGGCATACATCAGCACACATAGCTGCACACACATCAGCATACACAGGTGCACACAAAGGCATACATCAACACACATAACTACACACACATCAGCGTACACAGGTGCACACACAGACACGCACATCAGCATACACAGGTACACACACAGACATGTGCATCAGCATACACAGATGCACACACACTCACAAATAACACAAATGAACACATATATGGGGTCAGCTTTTACAAGAAAATTCAGCCGTAAAGGCTCACCTTCAAGGGCGAGTCTCGTGCTTTTTCTGAAGGACCCTGTTGCACCAGACATGGTAGTACATGCCTGCAAGCCCAGCACACTGGAGGCTGAGGCAGAGGGATCAGGGGTTGAGGCCAGCCTGGCTTATTTAGCTAGGTCCTGTTAAAAATGTTGTGGAACATTATTTTAACTGGGCAGAGGTGGGTACATTTGTTTATGCTTTGGGATATTATTTTAACTGTTAAAGGTGTGTTACTTTTGTTTATGCTGCATCTGTTTAATTATGTAAAGATGTGTTGCTGTTTCACCTTGACGGCCTAAGACAGCTGATTGGTCTAATTAAAAGCTGAATGGCCAATAACTAGGTAGAAAAAGGATAGGTGGGCACAGAGAATAAGAAGAAAAAGAGAAGGAAGAAAGAGGTGGGGGAGAAGGAGGAGGAGGAGGAGCTAACGAAGGAGACTCCTGAGCCACCAGCCGGACACAGAGAAGCAGTGAGAGTAAGATATACAGAAGCAAAAAGGTAATAAGCCCTGAGGCAAAAGGTAGATAACAAGAAACAAGTTAATTTAAGTTAAAAGGTCTAGCCAAAAACATGTGCCTAAACTAGACCAAGTGTTCATAACTAATAATAAGCCTCTGTATTGTAATTTAGGAGCTGGTTGGTGACTCAAAAGAAAAAAACCTAATATAAAAAATAAATATGGAGTTGGGAACTTTTGGAAGTGGTCTGTCTCTTCTCTTCTGCCTTGGACCGGTGACATCCTATGAAGGCCACGAGATGCCAGAACCTTAATTTTGGACTTCCCAGCCTACCAAAAATATCAGTCAATACCAAGAAATGGACTTCAAATAAAGAAGAACCACAGGAACCCTGGGAACACAGCTTGCCCTAGTAGGATGGCTTCCTTACATAGCTCAGGACTACCTACCCCAGGATGCGCTGACCAGCAAACCTATTCCTGGAGTCACCTATCGAGGCCATGCTAAGACAGATCCCCAAAGGCACGCCCACAGGTCAAAATGGTTTAGGCAATTACTCGGTTGAGAGCCCAGTTAACAGTTGAAACTCGATAGAACGTACAAGCTCCACAGTAGAATGAAAACGACCAGAAAACAGTCAGTGTTCCTGAAAACAAAACCGTGTAGACCCGAGAGAAAAACTGTGGCTATCAGAGAGAAAGGGGCTTGTGAAAGAAGAGCCAGGCATGGTGGTTCACACACATCGGGGCAGGGGTCAGACTTATTGAGTTGTTACGGGTGTTAGTATTCAGACATCTGTACTGGCCTGACTTCCGGGTATACATCTTCAACTGTAGCCACTAAGAGCACCTCCTGTGTACATTCATTCACCATGTTCCCTTTTAAAAGGGTCCTGCCCACCTCCCATCTCTCTCTCTTTCTCTCTCTGTCTCTTTCTCCTCTCTTTTCTCCTCTCCTCTTCTCTTTTCTCCTCTTCTCTTCCCTTCTCTTCTCTCCTCTGCTGCTAGTCCTGTCCCCAGAGGCTGGTCTCCCCTCCCCTCTCCCCCCATTTTCCCATTCACTTTCCCCCAGTAAAAAAGCCTCTCCACCTGAGCTCTGCCACATAGCGTCTTTCTCTCATACACCGCTTTTTTAAAATTACAACAGCGGGAATTTAGAAGGTAATGCTGGTAGCAGTGCAGAGGATGCATGGCTGGCTTGTGAAGTTTCTCAGAGCAGCAAAGATGCCTACCAGGCCCCCGTGTGCTAGTTTGTGTTAAGACTTTGTGGTTCTGGTCAGCTGGAGCTGAAGAATCAACTGTGATTAAGATGCGACCAGAATCCCTAAGGTGAAACCTTTATTTTACGGGACAATTGATGCTGGTTAGCTGAGCTAAGAAATTAGCAGTGCTTAAAGACTGATATCCTTGAGGTGAAGTCTTCTGAGACTGTTTCCTCAGGGTCAGCATGTAGATGCTGTGTTTCAGAGAGGGCAAGGCTGCGTCTCATGCTGGCAACTAAACTAATGTACAAGAGTCCCCCGCATGGTACCGACTTTAAAGACATGAAGGGGTAATGGAGAGCGGCTGAGGCTTGGCACTGTGCCATGGTAGGAGAGGCCATTGGTGAAGCTGCTACCTGTGGGGCCCTAGCATACTGGAGATGCCAAGACCATAGAAGACCCCCCCCAAGGACAACAGCAGCTATGAATCTGAACCAGACTGAGCCTATGACGTGAGCTGTGTGCTGTGGAGGATAGAGATAGAGAAGGCAGGTGCCAGGCCCTTTGGAGCCCAGAGGATTGGGAGCGGTCCCAGAAGTCAGACACTGAACGTTTTATACTCCTCTATTTTAGTTTTTGGTTTGATTTGCCTTTGATTGTGCCCTGTTTCTTTCCTCTTGGAAGAAGAAAGTATGTAATTTGATTTTACAGGAGCCCACAACTGCGAAACTTTGGACTTCTAAAGGGACAATGTTTTTTTTAAAGAGAACTTGGACATTTTAAGTGCTGTGGAACTTTTAATGTCATTTATATTTTATATCACATGATAGTAATACTAGCATGACATCTTAGGGATAGACAGGAAAGAAAGGGTTGTGGTTTGATAGTAATCTATTGGTAATATCAAGTGGACAAAGTTGTCCCCGTTGTTTTTGTCAACCTGACACAAACTAGAATAATCTGGGAAGAGGAACCTCAACTGACCAAGTGCCTCTGTGCTAAATAGTTTTATGTCAACTTGACACACTCTAAAGTCATCTGAGAGGGGAAGACCTCAAGTAAGAAAAATGTGTCAATAAGATCAGGCTAGTAAAACGCTGAATTAATAAAATAGAGGTCTCAGAAGTCTCCAGAAGATGGTGAGTTTCCCATTATTACCTTCCTTCAGTTAGGTTTTATTAAATATTACAGATTGGAAGGCTGTATGCAAGCCTGTAGGGCCTTCTCTTAATTAGTGGTTAAAGGGGGAGGGCCCAGCCCATTGTGTATAGTGTCCTGGTGTTCCTGGGTTCTATAAGAAACCAGGCTGAGCAAGCCAGGGAGAGCAAGCCAGTAAGCAGCTCCCCTCCATGGCCTCTGCATCAACTCCCGCCCGCTCCCATCCTGGCTTCCTTTGATAATGAATAGTAATATGGAAGTGTAAGCCAAATAAACCCTTTCTTCCCCAAGTTGCTTTCGGTCATGGTGTTTCATTGTACTAATAGTAACCCTAACTAAGACACCCTCCATCAGATTGGCCTATATGCAAGTCTCTAAACAGATTTTTGATTTATGATTGGTATTGAAGGGCCCAGCCCACTCAGTGGTGCCATCACTTGGTGGGTGGATCTAGGGTGTAAAAGAAAGCAAACTGAACAAGCCAAGGGGAGAAGACCTGTAAACCACCATCCATGGCCTCTGCCTCGGTTCCTGCCTCCAGTTTGTGCCTTGAGTTCTTGCCCTGTCTCCCTCCAAAAGGGCTATCAACTGTAAGCTGTACCCTCCCCAAGATGCTTTGGGTCATGATCTCTTATCACAGCAACAAAAGCAAACTTATACACAGCTCTTGTCTCACCACCAACACAAACAACCTGAAATAATAACAAACCAACAGATTCCGAGACCGTGATACAAAAGCAGAATGTTAACGTTTATGTTATCAAAGTTCGAGAGCAGTGGTTTCCAACCTTCCTAATGCTGTGGCCCTTTAATTCAGTTCTTCACACTGTGTAGGACCCCAGCCAGAGTATTATTTTTGTTGCTACTTCATAACTATGATTTTGCTACTGTTTTGAATTGTATGTAAATATCTGTGTTCTCCCTCCCTCATGCACCTTTTGAAGGGGAGCAAAGATCATTTGTTTGCCTCCTGGGCAGATGATGCGGGAGAATTGTCTGTATTCTGTCAATCATGTTTTAAATAAACGCTGACTGGCCATTAGCCAGGCAGGAAGTATAGGTGGGAAAAACCAGACAGGAAGTAGCGGTGGTGCAATGAGAACAGGAGTATTCTGGGAAGAAGGAAGTTCTTTCCCAGTCCTGCCCAGACCACCGAAGAAGCAGGATGTGATCTGCCCCGCTGAGCCATGTGGCTAACATAGATAAGGATAATGGGTTAATATAAGCTATAAGAGCTAATAAGAAGCCTGAACTAATGGGCCAATCAGTTTGTAACTTATGGAGACTCTCTGTGTGATTTTCTTTGGCGCTAAATGGCTGCGGGAACTGAGCAGGACAGAAAACCCTGACAAGCAGGCCCTCATGTTACAGGCAGACCCTTTCAGCAAACCTGACACATTAACCTGACCCTCACTCAGTGCCCTAAGCTTCCTGGCCAACATCTTCTTGTTTTTAAGATTTATTAATTTATTGTTGTACAGTGTTCTGCCTGCATGCCAGAAGAGGGCATCAGATCTAATTATAGATGATTGTGAGTCACCATGTGGTTGCTGGGACTTGAACTCAGGACCAGCCAGTACTCTTCATTTGTTTTTGGTTTTTGGTTGTTATTTTTCGAAACAGGGTTTCTCGGTATAACAGCTCTGGTTGTCCTGGAACTCGCTCTGTAGACCAGGCTAGCCTTGAACTCATAGGGAACCACCTGCCTTTGCCTCCCAAGTCCTGGGATTAAAGGTATGCATCACCACTACCGAGCATCAGCCAGTGCTCTTAACCTCTGAGCCATCTCTGCAGCACTCCCTGGGTGTGTTTTTATGAGTGACAGCGGGAACAACATCTCTAGATATGGTCTTTGGCCTCCAACACTGGATACTGGTCATCACTGGGGTGGAGTTTTTCTCTTTCTGTCTTTAATAGCTTACCTGAGGTAAAATTGAGTAAAATGCTGTATTTACCTCAATTTGTGAGCTAGTGAGCATATTTCCAAGGGATTCCTTATGCCTGGCCCCATAGTCCTTCCTTCTTTCTCTCCTACCTCCTGTCACAGAGGAGCCGAGGCTCTGCTTCCTGTCACTGTAGGTTAATTTTTCAATTTCTGGAATTGTAAATAAGTAAGATCATATGGTATGTACTGTTTCATCTGAGTGCTTTCACTCAACATATTTAATATTCAAATACAGTATGATATAGTCCTAGAATTCATCTCATTTCACTGCTTACTCACATATCACGGCATTGGCATCCACAGACTATTTATTTATCTACTGACAGACATCTGAATCGGTACTGCTTTAGGGTTATTACAAGTAAAACATAAATAAACATTCCTAAACAAGTCTTGGCATAAGCATTCCCTTCTCTCAGGAAAATAATAGAATGACTAGACGATATAGCAGGGACATTTTAAACTTTTACCTTTTGTTTTTGTGGTTTGTTTGTTTGCGCAATACAAAGTCGCCCTTTCTATCCCTGGAACTCTATGGAACAGGTTCACCTCATACTTTCAGTGATCCTCCTGCCTCTGCCTCTCAAGTATTAAGGAGGGCATCACAATGTCTAACTATATGTTTAACTTTTAAAGAAATTAAAAATGATTCTCCACAGTAGTTATAGCATTTAACTTGATTCCCAACTTTATAAAAATATAAATGACCACTTATACATAATATATATGCAATATATAGTATATAATAGTAAATATTCAACATATAATATATTATATAACATTATATATTTGATATATGATTTATTACATAATATGTAATTATATAATATTGTATATTGACTGTATAATATATATTTGAAGATTATATGTATAGCATAAATAACATGTATCATATATATTCAAAGAGTACAATGTGATGATTTGAATACATTGTGAAATAATTGATACAAGCAATTCAACACCCAACACTTTTCATGGTTATAGTGTGTGTGTGTGTGTATGTGTGTGTGTGTGTGTGTGTGTAGAACACTTCAGATCTACTCTCTAGCAACTTTAAATACCCAACTTACGCATTAAACTAAAGCCATCATGTGTATATTAGATCCCTGAATTCATTATCTTATAACTAATTGCTTTTCTGTTTAACAGACTTGGTCAGTGTGTGAAATCTCTGGTTTCTCTAGACTCCTGTCACACTTGACGTCCTCGGCGACCCTAAAATGACCACACAGAGGCTGTCATGATGGAGTTACTTTGCACTCCCTCAATAAATGATGCTGTCAAGCATTTTTCATGAGGTGTAGACTTCCTGCCATTCATTTCTCTTCTTGGATAATGAGCCCATTCAAATCTTTCATCCAAGTGTAACTTGGGTCACTTGCTACCTTATAATTCAGATGTGACATGATACGTAAATATGTACATATGCATGTGTACATACATGCACACACTCATAACACATGCAGAGGAGTACAAAGAGGTACTCTAGTGGATCGCCCGATGCCAAACCAGTTCTTCCCCGGCCCTGAGGATCCAGGTCAATTTTCATGGGTACAACGAGGATTCCTTCTTTGACGCCTGGCCTCTTGACACCAGGATTTCATGAGCCCAGGCTTCAGGTTCGGTGTGAAGCTGGATAGGAGCAGCCCCAGTCTCAGAACCAGGAATTCTAGATCATGGCACCAGTTGTTGCAGAGTAGGAAGCCCAAATTTTCATAAATGGACCCTCAGTTAAGAAAGCAGGGCCATTCCTCCTTTCATGGGCTGGTCCTATGCAGTCCACTCAGAGGACATTGCAATAACGGCTTACTGACTGCTTTACTCCATACTGAGTATATTATTTCCATTCTGACGTGCCATTGTGCAACTGTTCTACCAATCCGTCCACTTAGGAGCAGGCTTTTTTAGTTTTTTGCACTGGGACTCTGAATTCCACAGTTATACATCCACTAACCTCCTTCGCTTTAAAACAGCAACAAAAATGTGACCCATAATCAGCTACAGTGTTAGATACATGTCAATCGGCGAAATGTGGGCTGGAGAGATGGCTCAGAGGTTAAGGGCACCGGCTGCTCTTGCAGAGGTCCTGAGTTCAATTCCAGCAACCACATGGTGGCTCACAGCCATCTATAGTTGGATCTAATGCCCTCTTCTGGCCCGCAGGTGTACATGCAAATAGAGCCCTCAAATACATAAAATAAATAAGTTGGTGAAATGCCTTGCGCGATCCAGGTAGTAGGGCTTGCTAAAAAGCCTTTAATTTATGTGTATGAGTGTGTCTGTGGGAACCTATGCCATGTGTGTTCCAGCGCTCACAAAAGAGCATCGGTCCCCTGAACCAATAAAAGGAGCTGGAACTACAGGCAGTTGTGGGCTGCCCCGGGTGGGTGCTAAGAGCTAAACTCCAATCTTCTGAAAGGGCAGCCAGTGTTGGAAACCACTGAGCCATCTTCCAGCCACTTCGCTGAAGCTTCGATGGCAGGAGAACAGATTCCCAGATGTGACAGGATTGAGTCACAGCGTGTTGCTGCTCCTGCTAGGGTGGAAGGTAACTTGCCACCGAGGACGGCACTGTGGCACCCGTCTTTGCTCTCCACTGCTGGCAAGTTGGACATTTGAGAGGGGTACTGGGTGGGTAGAGGGGTCTTCTTGAGTAGGACCAGTTGCTGAACTCAGAACTAACCTCTTCCCTGCCACCATCGGCCAACAACAGAGGCTGATTGACGTCACTGGGTTAAGCCATTTCATCTGCTTCATCTTCAGAGCCTCTACAAGGAGGTTATTAAAAACTCAGTGCACAGAACATCATGGCGCATGCCCAGGCCCCTAGGTCCACCCGTGTGCCTCTTCCCTTGATCTATTTATTCCCAGTTTTTTAATCTTCCTCTTTCCAAACTTCTGACAGAGCAGCCAGCCTATGTATTATTAACAGTGAGTCTTAAATAATTCTATGCCACATTTCTGTCTGCTTTTCTTTTCATACGGCGGAGCCGGCAAAACTCTGCTCATTGGGAGAATTTTCTTCCACTTCCATCTTGGCAGGCTGTCCATAGATGAGCACAACCGCTTCAGCAGCCGACCCAGCCGCACATCAAGGACCTTCCTTCTCCACCCTGCTGTGCCCTCCTGCAACTGACTTAAATTCTAGTTGAGAGAAAGGCCTCAGTACCACCGAAGTTAAAAAATAAATAAAAAGATTGGGTGCCTGGGCCATTTACTCAGGAAGTTCTCTAGTGTTCTCTGGCCCCATCAGGACCAATCTTAGATGCTTAATTTTCACCACCGTTTTGTCTTTTTCATTTTTTTTTCCTCACATAACCTTGTGTCAGAGTGGGCTTGAAGAATTCACCTTTGTAATATATCTTTCCATCTGCATATTGTGATAGGATCTCTCTCTTTCTACTCTCTCTTATTTCTGTCTCTTCTCTCTTTCTCCTCTCTCTTCTCTCTCTCCTTTCTTTCTCTGTCTCTGTCTCTCTCTCGCACACACGCACACGCACACGCACACACACACACACAACTATTTTATACTGTCTTAGAGATTGCATTCTATAGTACTTTCTTAGAGGCAAGTCACTAGGTCCAGCCCATACTTCATAAAAGGAGAAGCGAGCTCTGCTTCTGGAATGCAGACGTATCAAAATGTTTCAGGCTTCACTGAAAACCATCACACATGACATCATCAGTAAGATGTATCATCATGGCGATATGCAGTATCCAGACATCCCGTCTCCCTTTAGGTTATTGATGGCAACAAGCCAAAGAATTAGCCCCCAGGTTGAAACTATAAACATCTACACCATTTCTATTCTCTTTCTTAGAGGAAATGGAAATGGCGCAGAGCCAACAACACAGGACATTTGCCGCAAAGGTGTCACAGCCACCGCAGCAAATGCAAGAGGAATAACTCTTGGCTTGAGTTACCCTCCAGGACACAATCGCCTTTTTGAAAGAGCCAACCTGGTAAGTTGAGTGGGATAAATGAAGGCTGCTGCTTTGTGTCCTTTAGGTCTTAAAGCATCCAGTCAGTCTGCCATCCCCCAGGAATTCAGCACCACTCCTTTGTGATCATCTTAGTAAGAAGACCAACACATTGCAAATACGACCCGTGCTCTCCCCTATTGTTGGAGCGCCAGTCTCACATTTCGAGGAACCAATGCGGAAGTTCTACAACTGTCAGGTCCATTCATTGCAAATGCACGCTAGAGAACCAAAGAATGGTGGTTCCTAGTTTATCTCTGTTCTCCAAAGTAGCGCACGCTACACTATTATTTTTCATCTGTTTTCTGTCTCCATGAGGAAGGCAGTTTTGTCTTTTTAAGGTGATTTGTTCCCAGTGACCACAAAATACCAAGCACACCATAGCCACTTTATAGTGGGTTTATGGACAGCAAGAACGTGCCTGGTGACTGAAGAAGGCTGGTCCCTGACTTTATTAGTTATGTGTCTGTTACTATGATAAATCGCATGATCCTAACAACTTAGAGAAGAAAAATGGTTATTTTTTGGTTTGCAATTCCAGATGGATAGGATCCATCCTGGTGGGGGAGACACAGTAGCCATCAAGAACACTATGACAGAGAACCAGGAAGCTAAACTGTCTCAGTCACTGTTCTATTGCTAAAGAGATACCATGACCACAACTCTTATAAAAGAAAACATTGAACTGGGGCTGGCTTACAGTTTTAGAGGGCCAGTCCAGGGTCATCATGGCATGGTCTCACACAGGCAGGCATGGGACCAAGAGCTTACATTCTGATCTGTAGACAGGCAGTAGAAAGAGACACTGGACATTTGGTGGACTACTGAAACCTTAAAACCCACCCCTAGCAACATGCCTCCTCCAACAAGGCCTCCCAAATAGCTCCACTAAGAATTGAACATTCAAACATTTCGGGGAGTCATTCTCATTCAATACCACACTGGCTAATCACCATACACAGGAAGCAGAGAGAAAGCAGAAGTAACCCGAGACGATAAAACCTCAAAGCCCACCCCTCGTAATTGATGTACACCTCCTAAAGGCTCCATAACCTTCTCAAATAGCACCATCAACTGAGGACCAAATGTTTGAACACATGACCCTACGGGGGTCATTTCCTATACAAACTGCCACAACTGACTCTCAATATATAGTACTTATTGCTCTTCTTATAACTGCCCTTAAGATGTTTCTACCACTTCAGAAACTGTAACTCCAAGGATGAGCCATATTGGAGCAAATAAGAGGAAGGTTTCCACAAGAGGATCATCGAAGTGGAGCCTCGTGTTGCCTGCCGAGAGGGGCACCCCTCCGTTTTCATCACCTCTCGCATCCCAGATCTTGCCTCTGAGGAGTGGAAAAGGCAGAGAGCTGCCTTGCTAGTTCACACACCTTGTGACTGCCTGTGCCTATTCACAGAAAGGAGCTCAGTGTCTCTGGTTTAGGAATGGTTTAATCACAATCTGAGTAAAAAGCCCTCATTTTCTCCAGTCTCAACAGAGAAGAGGAAAAAGACAATTAATTCTGCAAGTGTCCTTCAGTTGATGGGTTTTGGATCCAATAAATTGAATATAGCAGTAATAGTAAAAGTTCATGGTAGCAACTTGAATTCTTGGGTGTTCTTAGCTAGAAAATGCACAGAGTAATTATAAAAATTATACATTAATATACGTATATATTACTACATATTATATAGTATATAATATATTATAATATAATATTAATATAGATATTATATTATCTAGTAGCCAAAGCAATCCAAAAAAGTGTCTTAAATAGCAGTTGGATTATGGATGCATTGTTGCCAAGCTCTCCCAGAGACACAAAGGTAACCTCATGCTTCTACATCTTCCTTCTCCAGCACCTTTTCCGTCTTCATTTGAGTCTGTTATAAACGAAACTATGCCGCTGAGTTATCGGGCCCAGTACTCACTGAAAGTCAAGCAGGGAGTTTTTGGGTGAGAACCAGATTAGCGATGACTCATTAGAAGCCAAATGTGTGTATGGAAAAAAGCTCCCCTAAAATGGCTCAAAAGCAAATATTTATAAACATGCTTTTAAAAGCACCGTGGCATGCCTGGGAGGAGGGTTAAGCACCATCCCCCTTCCCCGATGATGCCATTTTGGTCAAATTGCCTTGCTGTCCCTGGGGCTGACCTTGTCTGAGCCTGTCAGAAATAGGGTTGCTATATTTGGTAGCATGACCCTGGCTCTCTGTGCTTGTTGTTTTGAAGTATCGCTCTGTTTGGATGACCTCAACCCATCTCTATTCTGAATGCATGGAAAATTTATGTGCTTCTTGTGAAAATCTTGTTTCCTATAGATGTTTCTTTTGGTTGAAACCTGCCCAGAGAGTGGAAGAGAGATTAAAAGTAAAAATGTGTTTCTTGCTGAGCAAATGTTTGCCTGAGTATATAAGCCTATACTTGAATTCTGCACCACTACTTTGCCTATTGTTTGAAATGGCTCTCTTTATACCTTGGTGAATTAAAAAGCAGCTGCTTCAATTTGGATAGATATTTTGGGTACCCAGCAGTTCCAGTTGATAAATCAGGCTTTTGTTTATTGCCCTAGAGCCCTTGATTGGACTGATTTTCAGCTCCTGCTGTAGGAGCTAGCCATGCCAGTGTTGGAAGGCTCATGTGTTTCCAACTGATTCCCTCTGGAAGAGGCAGCAGGGTTTGGGGAGTAATGGGCAAAATGGCTAGCCCTCCCACTAAGCCAAACCTCTGCCCCTTTTCTGTGGCTCTTTCTAGGAAGCTTAAATTTGTTGGTATCTTTTTTAAAGGACATTGAGCCCCACAGACTTGTATGAGTAAGAAACATCCTCTTTCAGAGATGTGTTTCTTATTCAAGAGACCAACTGAGTCTTAAGTCCGTGCGGAGAAAAGATGGCGAGCCCTGTGGGGCTCCCATTTTGCAGCCAGTGATATCCATTTCTGCAGGTACGTGCACTCTGGGATGTCTATCTTGTAGGAACTCTGGCTACAGACACATCAGCCTCCCTTGGAGAAAAACCTGATAATGTGGCTTTTCTGTATAGCACAATCTCCCAAAGTTCTGGCGTTTCCTTTACTGAGTATAAAAATATTAACCACAGAAAAGGGAGACCGTCTGTGGTCTATGGCTGAGGGAGAAGGGTGCGTAAACAGGAACTTTGACTTCTTCCTTTCTGCCTCTGTAAAAGACGGCTTTTAAGTAACTGAAGTGTGTTACTTTTGTACTTTTGTTGTTGGGTTTTGTTTTGGATTGGGTTCTTTTTTTTTTCCTTTAGTCCTGGATGTCCTGTGACTCACTCTGCTGTAGACCAGGCTGGCCTCGAACTCACAGATCCACCTGCCTCTGCCTCCCAAGTGCTGGGATTAAAGGTGAGCACCACCACCCAGCACTTTTGTAGTTTTTAAAACCTTATTTGAAGCCAAAAACTGTAAACAGTCTAGATGTCCATCATCTGATGAATAGATAATAAAAAATATGGTCCATTCACACTGTAGAATATTATCCAGCTGTTAAGAAACAAACAAAAACCAAGAGAGTTGCCACTAAATGGATGAAGCTAGAAACAACCACCCTGAGTAAGGTGACCCAGACCAGAAATGGAAACCAGTGTGTTTTCTCTTATATGTGGATGTTAGGTATTAGCTGTAATCATGTGTTCTTATTTTTTTTTTAAATTTTTATGGTTTATTTAACTTTATTTTATGTTCATTGGTGTGAGGGTCAGATGCCCTGGAACTGGAGTTACAGACATTTGTGAGCTGCCATGTGGGTGCTGGGAATTGAACCTGGGTCCTCTGGAAGAGCAGTCAGTGCTCTTAACCGCTGAGGCATCTCTCCAGCCCCCTATGTGTTCTTAACAGAATATCCAGAGCAGTTCCAAGGAAAGGGAAACATAGTATAGCTATAAAACAACAAACAGGAAACTAGACCATGAGGATTAAGTGAGGACGGTGGGAGGGGCTACGGGCTATGGGCAGCGATGAGCACCATTCTTTGTAAACAAGGGCACTGCGTCCTCTTACCTCCCAGTCAGAGGCAAACTAGGCCCTCCTGTGATGTTTCATTCTTGGTCCCTCCCTGTGACACAAAGTGAAGACACCTTTGCATTGCCTCTGGGGAGCCTTGAATGCCTTCTCCCTACACTAGGCCTCTTGACATAATCCAACTTTCCGTTATATGAGGTTGTCGGCTTCCTTATTCGTTTACAGGATTTGTCCTGGTTCTCAGTAGCTCCTTTCAAAATTTGCAGCTTTCACTTGATGCCCCTAATTAGCTGCCTGATTAGTAAGTCACATGAACCACTCATTCAACATCTGCAGTCAATAATATACAGTGGGCATAGAGGGAAGACACACAGGTCAGCCCTTGGAACCAGGCAAAGCACTTTCTGGCATTTACCTGGAGGATTTTCTCTCGTCGTTCCTTTGGGATCTTGGCTGTGTTTTAGGTACTAGAGACACTGGGTGGAAGAATCGCAGAAAAAGAAATGGCACCCCCACCATCATTTAATGACCTGAATCATTCCTTCTCTCCCTTGTGAAGCCATTCAGTGCTGGACCAGGTAGGGGTGTGCGTGACCTTGAACTGAGTCATTCCAGGACATACTGACAGTTTTAGGATAATAGTTTAAGTCAGAAGCCATGCCAGGATTTGGGTGGCCAGGGGTTTATTTATAGTAAATGTCCCTTAGTTTTTGCAATCCCCATATGGTTCAACGTGTATCAATTTTTGCTAAGTTCATATGAAAACAAGCATACGTGCCCGTTCTGGTCTACTAGGGAGAACAGACAACACTCAGTGATTTACCAATGTATGGAAATAGATCAGACAGTTCGGTGTGTGTTTGAAAGGAAGACAGTTAGACAGAGGGGGGCTGTTTGTTATTTTTTGACAATGGTTCTGAAGATGAGTCAGAGCATAGGCATGTGTGGGCAGATGTATGGGTGGATACATCTGTGGGTGTCAAAAAGAGACAGCCAGAGATAAATAGTGCAGACCTACAACTAGTAAATGACTGTAATAGTAAAATCAATTTAAAGACACAGAGCTTTACAGAGCCCCTTAGAATAGTGCTGGACAAACAATGGAATATGTTAGGTGCCAGTCGCTTCCCACAAAGAACTTCGATTGACTCCCCTTTCACAACACTAGTCCATTTTCATTTACTATGTACTTGAAATTTGGTAGCTGTGGGATATGAAACTCTGTATTTTGGTTCTGATAGTCAAAACCTTCTAGACATGGAAAGACTCAGATGAATTGGCTGTATTTCTTTTCCTAAAAATGACCTTCAACTATTCATAAACCAAGAGTTGACAGCAGACAGTCTGTGAAGGCAAAAAAGAGCCATGGGGGGGGATGAGAGGAGGGAAGGGACTTTTCTTCACAGCTACAGCCTGATGATTTCCAAATGCCTACCTTCAGATAGCAACAAAACCATAAAACAGCATAAAAAGCAATTGGCTATCCAGCTGCTTATCTGGGAGACTAATGCGGAGAGTCATGTATGGAAATTCTATTTAAAAAATTCCCAAATTCTCACTATTTTGGCCACTCCCTAATTGTATTCCTGATCCTGGCAAGTTCCCAAGAGCTGGGAAATGACTCAGGGGATAGCCTGCTGTCTGTGATACCAGCGAGAGTTTGGGTCTCAAAGGCCCATGTAGAAGCACACGCATCAGTGTTGGGGTGGGGTGGGCATAGTCAAATCCCAGAGGATCCCTGGCCAGGCAGTCTAGCAAAAATGGCAGTCTCCCAGATCAGTGAGAGATCATTTCTCGAAAACGAAAATAAATTTAAAAAGTAGAGAGCAATGTAAGAGGACATTGGACATCAATCTCTGGCCTTTGCATGTGCGTGTACACAGATGCGTACATCCACACACATGCAAACATGTACAGGTGCCACATACAAAAAGATAAAGACATCACAACACCTCATAGAATATCAGTGGGATCTTTGACACTCTAATAATCTCATGTGACAGGCGTGATCGATAAATATGCCCAGGGAGCATCTTTCAATTACAAAACTCATTAAAATGTTTCCATTACATTTACTTTTTTATATGCTACATTTACTTATTATATACCACTAGTGTGTAGGTCAAAGGCTAACCTGTGGGAGTCAGGTCCCTTTGTCCAGCCAGGTGATTCCAGGGTCTGAGGTTGAGCAGCACACACCTTTACCCGCTGAGACCCCTGGACAGCCTGTACACATTGACTTATGAGCCCCCCTGCTGTGTCTCTCTACTGTGCTTTCTTCTGGGCTTACAGCCTTGAACCTGGTCTGGAGGGGTTCACCCTTTGGATTAAAGTTAAGTATGCTGACATGCAATACTAGGTGCTATCAAATGGCCACCAAACTGAAGGAGCAATTGCCAACTTTCCACCTGCCTCTTCAAATAGGATTTCCACGTTACAAAAGTAGTACATGCTGACTCTCAAAACTTTAGAGAGTTTGGGAAGGCATTATTCACTGATTTAAGGGGAATTCCTTTTAAAATACCAACTACTTTGACTCAGTTTGCTGTTAACATAGGCTACTTACATAGCAAAGGGACATTTATTTAGTTCAGTCTGGAGGTCCAGAGTCTGAAATGGGAGAAGCATGGTTTGGTCCCTGCTGATGACCGTGGGTGGTACCACATGGACATAAAGGAGCAAACACTCACACGCAAAACCCAAGGCAGGGTGGGAACGAGAGCCCTGCAAATATCCTGAGAGGGCACACCTCCAATGGCCCTCCGCTAGACTATATTCCAAAGAGGTCCAGAGCGCCTGTCCTTATAGCCCCCTGCCAACCCTAAGCACCCAACATTTACCTACGAACCTTCGAAAGACACTCAACAACCACGTCATAGCAGACACCAAAGGAGCAACAGTCTGGGCTCCGTTTTGTGTTCCACCGATACCAACTTCTCACTAATACTCAGGACTGTCTGGGAGAATGGATGAATGGATGATACAAAGCCTTGGACCAGCGGCTCAGAAGACTCACTGGTTCTTGTTTCAACCACTATTGCAGTCTGGGGGACCACCCAGGACTGCACCTAGGGTGATAGAATAGAGGGACTTAGAAAAATTCCTATCTATCTGAGGGTCTTTACGAAAGAAACACATGCTTTCTGATGGCAACCTTCTCTTTGACTTCACCGTGAAAAATCTCTCTACACAGTTACATCTCTGGTATGTTACATTTCCCCACTTATAGCCACATCTCTCTTATACATCATTTGCTCATTTGCTCACTCGTTCACTTACTCACACACTCACCCACACACTTATGCACTCACCCACATACTCATACACTCACCCACATACTAACACACTCTCACACATACTCACACACTCACCCACACACTCATACACTCACCCACACACTCACCTACATTCTCACACTCACACACTTACACACTCACCCACACACACACTCACCCACATACTCACAAACTTACACACTCACCCACACATTAACCCACATACTCAGACACTCACACACATACTCACATACTCACACACATACTCACACTCATACACTCACCCACATACTCACACACACACTCACACAAATACACACTCATATACTTGCCCACATACTCACACACACACACTCATACACTCACTCACACACTTACACACTCGCCCACACACTCACCCATATACTCACACACTCACCTACACACTCGCACACCTCTCTCAATTCTGGACAATTGTGAGTTACATATATAAGTTTCAACCCATTCTAATAACACATAAAGAGCCCACAGTTTCTCTCAGGCTAGGGAGGTCGCTCTGGTTGGGCACGTAGCTCTAAGTGGTCAGGGTTCCCAGAGAGAGAGTGACACTGAAATTCAGGACTTAAACAATAAACAGGTAGTTGGCTGGACCTTGAGTCCTGCATCACAAACCAATGTCAGGAGTATGTGTAGAAAGTCAGTTGCCAAAGGGAGTTCCGTCTTAATGTTATCAGCCTGACTTTGGTTCAAAACACAGACACCTGGGAACTTGGCCACGTGCATATTTTGCAGAGGCAACTGGTCTATTGTGAATCTACTCTGAAGTCTAAGATCAGCTAAATGTGTAAAAAGCTGTCTTTGTAACTGAGAATATTGCTATTTTTCTATGTCAGCCTGAGCTATGAAAAATATCCTAGTATTATTTCTATTCTATTCATCAAAATTATACACATTAAGCAGAAATCATCTTTCTGACCACCCACAGCTGTGTGGCTATGTATGTTTGTATGTATGTATACACACATACATACAAGATAAACACATAAGCAGTGGGGAAATACCCATAGCTATTTTTAGGAAAGGAATGTTGTGGCCCAAGAGAAAAATTACAGACAGAAGAAACCCCTTTTCAGAGTTTGTGGCCCCCCTGTAAACCTTGCTTAACGAGGTTTTCCCATCACAGAGTTCTTCATCTGGTGGTCGCCACCTGAACTATCAGTTGCCATCTCCTGTGCATTCTCAGTGGCCTCTGGCAAACTACAATGTACCTATGGGCCCTACTAAAACTTTTTACTTAGTTTAAGCCCAGTAAGAACCATGTCCTAGGCTATTTGGGCTCAGAAAAAGCCAAGCAGCTTGGGCAGAAGATCGCCCCTGTTCTCAGGAGGACACTCTATCTAAAGGCTTGACTTTTTTTTTTTCTGAGACAGGGTTTCTATGTAGCTTTGGAGCCTCTCCTGAAATTAGCTTTTGTAGACCAGGCTGGCCTCGAACTCACAGAGATCCACCTGCCTCTGCCTCCCTAGGGCTGGGATTAAAGGTGTGTGCCACCACTGCCCAGCAAGGCTTGACTTTTTTTAACCTCACATTTGCCATCGTGGCCAAGATGTCAAATATCTATTAGCCAGTTTATAGTTGACTAATGAGCTGTGAGCCTTCTCTTTCCAAGCTCTGGTATAGAGTTCTTGGTGTTGAAGATTACAAGATACAGACGGTGTGCGAGACAGCAGGTTAGCCTCAGGGTACAGTTTTCCGATTATTCTGAAATCCCAAGGTCTTTACAAGGAAGGTTTATTCCCTGCCCATACATGCCCAGAGAGGGGGGCCTCACTCAAGGACCAGGGCAGCGGTTCTAGAATTTTGTGGCTGCATCAGCTCCCTACCATTGGATTATAACCAGGCTGTTTCTGCTCAGATAGCCACCTGGTCTAACTTAAGTGAGCGGAGGAAAAAGAGAAACTAAAGACGTGGTTAGCACCACCATCTCTCCCTTATACCAAACGTGTATTGCTGGCACCAAACTTGGAACTATTTTTGTTACATTTACTTATGAATTTATTATTTGTTTACTTACTGTGTGAGCACGTGCGTGTGCGTGCGTGTGCGTGCATGCGCGTATGTGTATGCATGTGTGAGCTTACGTGCAGGTGCACATGCATGGGGGTGTGAAAACAACTTCCAAACTTTCATGTGTCAGTTCTTTCCTTCCCCATGTATGTCTCAGAGCAAACTCAGGTCATCAGGCTTGGCAGCAAGCTGAGCTGTTTTTGGGGCCCTTGACATAAAACTTAATACCATGCAAAATAAAATCGAAATGATCCAAATTTCTTAATTATACCCATTTTCTACTCCTTCCACACGAGTATTTGTGTGTGTGACTGTATTTTGGAAAACTATGCCTTACACATATACACAGGTTGTAGCTTCGTATTTTCCACGACACGTATTCAGGGAGACAAATTACTCTGAAAGAGGAAAAATAATAGCAAACCCTCATTTCTTTGCACTGCTCGTTCCAATATGGATGGCTCTGAACAAACGGTATGCCTAAGATTTGACAGCGTGTGCTAATTTCTCTCAAATCAGCTGTCTCTGGTTTCTAGAAGCCTCCGGGGTTTATTTCTTTTCCTTGTCTGGGTTGCCTAGGCTTTTACAGATTCGGTGGTTGGGACAGCAGAATTCCCTGTTTGCACAGGTAACACTGTATTTGCTGTTGGTTTTATTTTAATGAAGTGTTCAGAGACCTGCTGCCCACCTCCCTGACACTGCCATTCCCCAGGCCGCGTCGTCAGGCAAGCAGGCGCAGGAAGACAGGGACTGGACTCGAGTCGGGGTTATGTTTACCCTGACCTAGAAGGGGGCTAGGAAAGCAGCGTGTGTGCTGGATGGAAAGGTGACAAGTCTGGCAGATGGTCTGCCACCATGTGCCTTACGATGGGCTGGGGGAGTGAGTAATGGCGGCGGGAGGGGGGGGTGTTAAACCTGACTAGAATTCTTGTGTTTGGGGAAAATGCAGTTTCTACTGCACTGTATCTAATTTCTCGTTTGTATTTATATGTTGTTTCTCTAAAAGCTCATCTTAATTTTTAAATAGGTTTCATAAAAGGTTAATAGAGGAATACATATGATAATATTACTAGTGCTGGGATCTGGGTTAGGTGTTTCCAGGTTCTTGGTCTTACCGAAGGAACTGAAGTAAAAGCCCATATAGATTTGCAATGTAGCAGGGAAACTTTACCCAAAAGTGTTTCAATAGCACAGATCAGAAAGAAATGTGCTGTCGTGAATTGCCACAAACCACTTGAATGAGCA
Source organism: Ondatra zibethicus (assembly GCA_004026605.1). Classification (NCBI taxonomy): domain Eukaryota; kingdom Metazoa; phylum Chordata; class Mammalia; order Rodentia; family Cricetidae; genus Ondatra; species Ondatra zibethicus. Next base: position 21,197 of record PVIU01015668.1, read on the forward strand.
CTGATTCTTGTTTATGGGGACCGGAAGAGAGGGGAGTTTTGACCCTAAGAGACACAGTATGAGTAGTTCTCTGCTTTGATTGACAGGCTTGTACTAGATAAGCCTTTGCTCACCGTACATATCCTTCCCCACCAACACATCTAATTATAATCCTGTGTGTGTCCTAATAGGTAGAAGCATAAGACAATAAATAGGGTCTTTTCCCTACAAGGTCACTGGAACAACATGGTTCGCCTCATTGTACATGGATTCAAAACCAATCGAGGTCACATTGGCCCGTTTCTCTTGCCTTCAAGGTGTGCCCCAAAACACATTTGAATAGAAACAGAGCATCAAGAGGGGTTGCTAAGGGGAATAACCCTGCTTGCATTGCTTAGAGCAGTGCATGTTCAACCGGAGGCAAGTGGGAACCCTAGGTTACTAAATGTGCATTGTTCAGGGCGGAGTCAAGAGGAGTCCCAGGTTTCTATACTGCCCTCTGGGCTTCCCCATATCAACAACACTGAACTGGTTGGAATATAAACTGATATAACATCACTAACTTACTTATGTGAAACCAAAACTTTAAAAGATCCAGGTATTCTGACTGTGACCCTATCAATTCCAAAGTTTAAGGATCCTTAGCTGCCCAAGGAACTCAAGGGCCACCGGGGCCACGTGAGACCCTGTCTCAAGTCAAAAAAGAAAGCAAAACAACAACGAAATCCTTGAAAGAAGTGTAGTAAACAATTCTAGCTGTAGAATTTTATCTTGGGGAAATCAACCGACTGGTCTAAAGAGATGTGTGTACGAGTTTATCAGATATACTATATCATTATTTTCATGACAGAAATGGTCATCACTTGGAGATACAGTAATGATGCTACATCTAACAACATATCACGCAGCCATGAACAATGATGTCGATTTAGTAATACTGAATGGCATTTCTTACAGGCTCTGTGGCAGCAATATGCCCTGGTAATTTTTTTTTTGTGTGTGTGTGTCTTTGGATTTTCTTGAGACAGGATCTCGCATAGCCCAGGCAGGTCTTGAACTCCCTATATAATCAAGGGTGACCTTGGCCTCCTGACCTTCTTGCCTCCACTTCCAGAGTGTTGGAATCACACCTCACCAGGCTTTCCTTTGGATTTTTCAAAAACTAATTATACATGAATGTACACTATTGTAAATATATTTGTATTATTTAATGTCCAATTTTTTCTAGGCACTCTAAATCTAACTGAATATTTTTCTCTGTTGCATGTCTGTGTGGTCTATATAAACAAATTATATCTGCCTAAAAATAAGATTTTTTCTTTTATAAAATGTAATCTCATATTTAAAACATAATGAGTTTTAACCCTTAGATATAGCAAAGAAAAGAAAAATCAGAAATACTACCTGATTACTCACCTGTGCCTGGACAACAAGCAATAAACATCTTCCTGGCCATTGCCTGTACCTCTAATGGAGTTCTAAGTGTGCTGGGGTTGGGGAAATACCCTGTTCCTGGGTAGGCTCCTGCCTCTGCTCCAAGTTTACAGCATTTGGAAAGACCACAGCTCACTCCTTACCTCCCCGACTCTGACTACGGTCAGCCCTCGTTCCTGTGAGACCACAAGTGTGCTATTTCTGTGTCGACAAGTGGGTTATATGCAGTCCTCCTGGGAAACCTCTCAAAATCCTTTGTTCAATTCTCCAAGCCAAGATTATTTCCTTAAATCTGTGTTATACCTGAAAGGGGGGCACGAGCATCTTACTTTTCTTTGTCTTAATTTCTTCCAGAAAAAGTCAGCACGCTGTAGGGAGAGTTGTCAGCTTCTAAGGTCGCTATTCTTCTGGGAGTCATCCATGCGTGATGCTCACAGAAGCTAAATTATTTCCAAAGACAGAATACTTTTTTTTTAACCGTGATTGAGCTCAAAGTGCAGTGAAGAATATAGCAGTTTCCTCTAAGGACATCACGTTATAGTTTGGATAACCTGCAGTAGATTTATGACAGTTGAAATATGGAAAATATGTCAATCACTTTCAGTAACATAGAGATCTCAAGAACTACAAAAGTCGCCTGGCAAAGCCATACATCTACGTCATCAGTGCATATGTAAACATCTCCCCAAATTTATTAGTCTCCGTTGAGCCTAGTAATTCCCACCTCTCACTTAAAGTCATGCAGTCTTTCAAAGACGTGGCTTACAGTCAAAAACAAAAATTCAAAACCAATCTAGGTTTTCTAGTGAAAAGCCAAACTGTATACTTTCCAGAAAATTATTATGAAATTCAGAGAAACACAGACTATTACTCGGGTGTCACGTATTTACCAAATTGTTGCGCCCAGACTTGCCTTGGCTGCTCTTGGTTTTCAGAGGCGGCTGAAAACAGGAAGGCTGATAGCCATCTACAGTTCATCCTCACCCTGTCGACTGAGAAAAAATTCAGAGCTTTCTTTCCTAGCAGAAGATACGACATCAACCCTCATCATCCGTTGGGATTTTAATCGGGGGTGGGGGAAATCAGTCCCTGAGGGAAATAAAGTCAGTATCTAGAGGTTACAGTTGAAGGAGAGAGGCTGGGACCCAACCCTTGCAAGGCCACTTGCTCTCTCACGATTTCCTGGCAGCCTCTGGCTGGGTATTCTGGTAAGCAACCACATTGCTCAGGTACCGCCTCTGTCATCACAAAGGCCGCCAGGGTCAGTGCTGAGAGTCTCCTAAGATGGCCTTGGGTTCATACTCAGCGCTATTTCTCTGCTTCCTTCCTGGAGGGCCCTGGGCCCTTGGCTCCTGACTCACCATTCCCAGCCTGCCATGCCCGCCACTCTAGCCTTGGTAAAGGACCTTGGGCTATTCTGAGATATCCACTCTCGTCACGGCCCCTGCCTGGCTGCCAGCACCGTGCTTTCCCACAGCTGTAGGCAGGACATAGTATCAAGAAGAAAGCATTTAGAAAGAGAAGTGCACCATCGCCTGAGCACTACGGGATCAGGGGGCGGGGCTAGCGTAGCTATGAAGGACCTTGCATATGCACGTCTCTGACAGCCACCTCGGAGAGAGTGGAAAGGTTTGGATCTGATAAATATGCTGTAATGAAATGCGTTCTCCAGCATCAGCTCAGACCGTCGTTCACCCTTCCACTGGCCTTCCCGGCCCGCTTCTCCATACAACACTCAGCCTCCAGCACACTCACCAACACGGATCTCTACCTGAGGCTCCCACACACCCGTCGGTGGGTCCATTTTCATGCCTTTGAACACGGGCACCCGTTAAACTATACATCACGTTCCCTATGGGATGTCTCACGAGTGTTCAGGCCTTTGCTTCTTTTTAGTTTTTAGAGCATGCTTTTCTAGAGATGGGCAGTTTCTTTGGCTAACCTATATAATAGCATATATTGTTATATGCTATATAACATCCAACCTGTGGATGGTTGACCCTGATTCTAGCTTAACTCATAAATCTATGTATGAATTATTTGACCGCATTTATCGAAATGTACATAACTCTTGGTGTATCTTTGTTTAGGTACCTGAATTATATGTGTATGAACGTCTCATGACTCAGCCAGTAGCTTTTTATAAAGTATGGCCATCTGCCTCCAAAGTTCCCCGTTTATCAGCAATAGCAGTTTTGTCTTTGATTTTGCTTTATTGTTATTATTGTTGCTGCTGACAGTCAACTTTTAGCTAAAAACAGTACGTGCAAAAAGTACTGACCCCGTGTCCCAGATGACTGCTTGATCACACACCCCTGAGACTGCTCCCCCTTCTGACACTGGCCAACCTGTCTCTTTGTCAGTGCTACATATAATAGACTTACTAAGAATCTGGCCTGAGGAGTCTCCACCCAAATGCCCAGCTCACCGATCCCAGCCTTATTTCATGTAAGGGGAATCATGCAACATTTATCTTTTTGCATTAATGTCATTTAAGTTTTGTCTATAGTGTGTATCTATATGTCAAAACTTCCCCTTATGACTAAATAAGAGTCTATTGCATATATGCAGATGGTCCTTGATTTTCAATGGAGTAAGATCCCAATAAAAGCAGGATCTATTGAAAAAAACTGCAAGTCAAACCAGACATAGTAGCACACATCTATAATTCCATCACTTGTCAGGGCAGAGGCAGGGGGACTAAGAGAGAGTCCAAGGCCAGCTTCTACTACATAACATGTTGGACCTAGGTGACAAAGATCCCCTCCTCCCATCTTAAAAAGAAAGTAGTTTAAGTCAAGACAATATTTTAATACAGCTGTCTTGGTTAGAGTTTCTATAGCTGTGAGGAAACACCATGGCCAAAGCAACTTGGGGAGGAAAGGGTTTATTTGACTTCCATTTCCACATCACTGTTCAGCATCGAAGGAAGTCAGGACGGGAACCCCAACAGGCAGGACCTGGAGGCAGGAGCTGATGCAGAGGCCATGGAGGGGCGCTGCTTACTGGCTTGCTCTTCATGGCTTGCTCCGTCTGCTTTCTTATAGAACCCAGGACCACCAGCTCAGGGACAGCACCACCCACAGTAGGCCCTCCCACATCAATCATGAATTAAGAAAATGCCCTAGAGGTTTATGTACAGCCAGATCTTACGGAGCTGTTTTATTAACTGAGATTCCCTCCTCTCAGATGGAGACATAAAATAACAGTACAACTGACCCCTTGTCAACATGACATACAAACGTCACATTAAAGTCACAGCTTTTCCTTTCTTGTTCATCCCCCATATTACACGTTCACATCAATACCACAATGTAAGTCATTTTACAAACTTATAAAGTCCCACGGTCTTTACAAATTCAGACACTTTAAAATTCAATCTGTTTAAAAATCCAAAAGTCTCTTTTGAAACCAAAAATCTCTTTTAAAAAAAATCTGTCTTTTAACTGTGGGATTTTGTAAAATAAAAAATAATTTAAATACTTTCTCACTTCAAGGGGGAGGAAGCAGGGCACAGTCACAATCTAAACAAAGCAAAACTAAACTCCAACTGTAAATAACACAATGTCCAACATCTGGGAATCACAATCTTCTGTGCTCCTCCGACGGCCTTGGTCGCTTCTCCAGCTCCACCCTCTGGAGCATACACAGTTTGGCTTTTAGACTCCCACTAATCCATTCTACTGCTATTACTGTTCTTGGTAGTCACCCATGGTACTGGCATTTCCAAAATGCTAGGGTCTTCCACTGCAGCTGGGCTGTACTTTTACCAGTAGCCTCTCCTGGGCTCTTTGCAGGGACTCCAGCCCTGCCACACAGTGCAAAGTATCAGCTGTTCTCCGTGACCCCTTCATGCCTTCAAAATCAGTACTGCCTGGAAGACTCTTACACCACCAAGTTTGGCTGTCAACAAGAGGTACAACCTTGACCACTTCTGGAACACAGCTTCTGCGAGCTGACCCTGAGAACACACCTCACAGAAGACTTCACCTCAGTGACGCGGCCCCTTCTTAATCTCAGCTGATTCTTAAGCCCCAGCTGACCCGCATCCATGATCTCCGCAGAGCAAAAGCTTTCCCTTCAGTGGTTTAGTTAATTGCACCGGATTCTTCAATCTTGGCTAATCCGATTCTTAGCTCAGCCTGCCTGGTAGAATCTTTGCTTCCCTCCAAAGCCTCACAAGCCAGGCCTTCATTGTGTGCACCTTCAGCGTTCCTCTCTCCCAAGCTCCCACAGAGCAGCTCACTGAGCTCTCAAACACTCAGCGGCTTTTCTTGCCCAAAGTCCTTCCACAATCCCCCCTGAAACACGGTCAGGTCTGTCGCAGCAACGCTCCCCAATTCCGCTACCAATTTGTCTTAGTTAGGGTTTCTATTGCTGGGATGAAACACCGTGACCAAGGCAACTTGGGGGGTGGGGGTGTTTATTTGACTTATATTTTCCTGTCACTGTTCATCACTGAACACCTAACCTCGTGAACACTGTAGCTTAGCCTGCCCTGGCTTTCATATGCTCAGAACACGCACCTTGGCCTGTAGGTGGCACTGAGAGAATCACACTGCAGGTCACTAAACTGGGAAAGATCCATAATGTGTTTGCTACTGAGTGTATATCATTCTTCAGTTGGGGTCTGCATGGTTCCCCAACTTTTCATTCCTTCACGTGTTCGTAGACAAGAGCTGTTTCTGTCTTGAGACGCTATAAATGGTGCGGCTAACACCAGCACCCATGTATCTAAGCCCTTAATGTAAACTCTTTGGCCTGAGAGTAGAATACAAAAGTGGTTTGTGTTTAAGACCCAAAATCGTGTTTATGTTTCAGTAAATGGTAGGATCTCAAGGGCCACACAGCCAAGTCAGTGCTTCTCTAGCCAGAAATATCTGTGAGGGACAAAGGCAGAAGCCTCCAACCTCATGCATGTGACTTTGGTGTGCAGTGGTGGTAGGTAAGATGGCTGAGTTTCTTTTGGAAATTTCCAAACTAGGGGATTCCTTAATGCGCTGCTTCTGAAGAATGTTTGTTCTATTAGATTCTCTCCCAAGGCACAGGCTAGTAATATTGGGTCAGGGTTAACACTAGCTTGCCTCTGGCCCCTTTCCCCATAGCTGATCAGCCATTCTCTTGCCTCGTGAGTACCTCAAAAGTTAGGCCTGGAATTATTAGTCTGGGTGTGTCTCCCAGTCAGTGCTGTGTCTCGGGGCTCTTAGCTCCTGCAGCTGGGAAGTAGACAGAAGTTGCTGTTTGCCTATTCTAGTCCCTTCCCCCTTTTTCTCACTGATCGCTCTCCCATTTGGGGAAGAGTAACATGCTTAGGAAAATAAGACTTTAGTTCCCACTGTCCTCTACAGACAGAACTTCTGAATCCCGCTCTAGTCAGGGGAGCTAATGTTTTGGATGGGGGGGGGTGTGTTCAGTAAAGAGCTTCAAAATAGAGCTGGCAGTTGGAAATGTCTTTTGTCCCTCACTGTTTGACTTTTCTTCTGATGGGGTCCCCGGTGTAATGATGGAGGCAGAGCAGCTGCGTAATGACAGACAACAAAGGGGGAAGTTAAGATGTCACAGAGAATTCAGCCCTAGAATATCTGGGCTGCTGGTCACTACCTCCTTCTGACGGATGTCCCCCTCTAGAGCACAACTCAGTGTACAACTAATCCCAGATTTAAAGAGCTCTTTCAGGCTATTTATGTCAGAGGACTCTTGCGTATTCTGCAGGAAAATCAAATTCTGAGTCAGCATTACAGAGAAAATCTGGACAGTGGTACAATATGAGTTTCCCAACGTATATCCTTTCAAACAACAAAGAATACGAAAACCAAATGAAACAGTAGAAAGCCCCCAGAGTCCCTGTAACCAGAAGACAGAGCTTCCAAAGTCAAACTCATTGTAAATAGGAAAATAAATGGGGTACCCCAGCAAGCTGCCTCCCACCCTCCCGATGGGAGTTCCTGGTTGGTTGTGGAAAATCTAAGACGATCTAAGACTACACCTGGGAGAGGAAGTTTGGTAACACTAAGGGGTTCTTACCACTGTCTCTTTGCGAAGGGCCCATGAAAACGGTGGAGAGGAAATCAGATGACCTTTGGGGACATCGCAGTGATTGAGGAACAGTCCCTCAAAATCAGAAGAAAACCAAAGATAAAATCCCTTTCAAAATAAATCGTTCTTTTCTACACCGACGAAAGAGGGCGCTCTTGAGCTAGGAATTACTTGGAGAAGTGGCCATCGCTCCTCATGTGAAAAAGAGCCCTAAAAAACCTGAACGAATCCGAACCATTCAACTGGGGGAATTCTCTACCCTGAATAAGGACAGCGTGAAAGACAAAGACAACAGCCCAAAGTGAGTTACTCGCTCTCATCGTTGTGGTTAGCAATGTAAAAAAAAAAAATCCTCAAATTCAGAAACTAACTGTTAAAACGGCCACACACTGAGGAAAAATGAAATAAGGATCGGTTGAACTCAGAAGTTAAGTAGAAAGGGGAAAAGGAAAGACCCATTAAACTGCGTTAAAAGATGTTAGGGAAAACGTATTGAGGGTTCTGTTTTTAGACAAACATAGAGATGGGGGAGCGATGGGGGGGGGGAGAAAGACAGATCCGCTCAAGATCCATTTAAGTGATTCTTCTCTGTGCGGCTTTTGGAGTCTGGCCTCGTCTCATTCGTGATCCTCCACGGTGCAGCTTTTGGTCACGTATGGCCTTTAGGCCGTTCAGAAAGCCGTGCCTGGGATTGTTGGCAGCCACTGGCTGAGAGGAGCAGGCAAGGAAGAGGGACCCACAAGTTAGCCAGAAAAGACCTGTGGTAGCCCTGGGCAAATGGCTTCCCGCCGTGGGGAGAGAGGAGATGCTGGAGAGTTAGCTCCCGTCCCCCTAAACCAAGTGAGCAGTGAGGTGACAAGACAGAGCAGCCCCTAAAGACTTCCCCTCTCCTCTCCCTTTTTCCTTTTCAGAGGCTAGGTCTTCTAGAAATCCACTTTCTAGAATATTCTAAACCCTAGCATCTCCCCTTTGGTTCTCATTCTTCCTCTCTCTCCTCACCTATTCTCCCAAGGGGATACTGTCACCCTGGGTCCAAAATTTAAACAAAGCGAGCCACCTGCCCTTGATTTGGTCGCCTCTGCTTTTCCTCTTGTCGTTTGGTTTCTGAGGGAGTTTTACACCAGCTGTCGGCTCCTTTTCTGGACTCGCTCCTGGAAGCCGCGCAGTCTGTTTCACACATCCCCTCCTGAAGCTGTGTGCTCAGGAGCTGCGGGCTACCGCGGGAACAGGCGCTTCCAAACAGCTTTCGCCAGACTCCCCCCAGAAAGCAGGCTGGCGTCTGGCGTCTCTACCTTCATTTTGCGTGAGTCTCCTGCACATGTAGGCATTTGAGACTCACTCAAGCAGTGGCTAAAAGCCGGCCATCCTTAACCTAGCGCATTTATCATGGGAGGCTAAGGCACAAAGGGATATGGGAACTGAGGCAACTTACTGCCATCCCCTGTCCCAAAAGGCACCCAGTGTCTTCTGTCGGATTTCCGGGAACAACAGAGCCTTGCAAAACAGACCGCCTCTTGATAAAGGCAATTATCCATCGCGGCGAGGCCGCACCCTGGTGTATAAGTGATCTTCTCCTAAGAACCAGATTGGTCCTTCCAGTTACGAAGACATATTAGGTCGTCTCGCTGACCCAGAGCTGAGACTATGATCAACCGGACCACACCTCTTCCAGGGCTTTTGGCTTTTGGCTTCTTGCCCTTTGCTCCAGTTCTTGTTCTGTGTAAACCCACAGCTCCTGTAGTACCTGGAAGATGAACTGGATCCCTGGATCTGCCCCTCCTCCAGTGGATGTGACAATTACATTCCCTTGCTCCGTTTTTCATCATTACCACCTTAATTGTCATATTGGGGTGAGTGACTGGCTAACTTTCCTGAGACGGCCAGAGTTGGGGCTTTTGACCTAAAAACTCCAGCGACATGATCTCTCAGAAACTCGTATCCCTGGTCTTGCTAGAGCCATGGGCTTTCTCTATCATCACCTGCACAGATATGCATGTCCAAGTTCGGGCTTCCTCTCCTTCCCCTGAAATGAAGGTGGCCCCAAAGCTCTCTGCCGCCTGTACTTCCTGCGCTCATAGCTGCAAACTGAACATATGGCCATGTAGCACACAGAGATCGGGATACTTTATAAATATGCCATCACCTGGTTTATTGTGCCATTAAGCAAACACCCTGGCATATACTTAAACAAACCTAGATGGCGTAGGCCAGTCACGCCACATGGCCTCCACACAGCTGAGAGATTTGGTAAACAGGGGACCATAATGCTGATGGCGTAAGACAACACCATGTTTTACATTAAATGTTTTTTTTGTAGTGGAAGTTATATGCTAAGATAATGCTAAAATAAATAAATGTGTGGTACAGTAAATGCCTAAGCCAGTGACAGCTATTGTTGTCATTACTGAGTGCCATGCGCCGTGCGTGTTGCATGGGCCCCACTGTTAGGTGGCTCGCAGCAAAGTGGGTTTGTTTACACTAGTGTCCCCATAAATGTAATGAATTGCACTGACATTTCGGCAGCTACCAATGTCACTGACAAAAGGGACTTTTCAGCCTCAATTCTAGTCTTCAGGTAGCACTATCACACAAGCAGCCCACCGCTGACCAAAATGTCACTGTTGGTATATTGACGGTGTTCATCTTCCAGGCCGGCCTCACTTGCCTCATTCATACAACCCATTGATTTTATCCCTAGATCCGGGAGTTGTCTGGAACTTAGCAAGCCTGGAACTGTACTCTGCATCTCCTTTTCTGGTCTGCATCTCCTCTTCCTCCTCTATACCTCCCACTCAGCCTCCTTAGTACCATGCTTTCCTTTGTCTCCTGCACTAGCCCCCTCACGAATTCAACCCGAAACGTGTCCTGGATGCCTAGTGTGTGCAGTTCATGGGACCAGACATGTGCTAGTGTATGCAGGTCATGGGACCAGACATGTGCTAGTGTGTGCAGGTCATGGGACCAGACATGTGCTAGTGTGTGCAGGTCATGGGACCAGACATGTGCTAGTGTGTGCAGGTCATGGGACCAGACATGTGCTAGTGTGTGCAGGTCATGGGACCAGACATGTGCTAGTGTGTGCAGGTATTGAGACAGCTCGCCACAGGTGAATCACAGAGTAGGAGAAAATCATGGCCCATCAGTGCACGTGATCTCCATCTCCACTGGCATCCTTTATCACAACTGTCGCCCCTCTGTGCAAGCCAGTTCCTCTGTTTCCTATCCCTTGAGAGGTTTCTCAGACCTGGTGTGGTGGTGCACACCTTTAGTCCCAGAACTCAGGAGGCAGAGGCAGGTAGAGCCCTGGGAGGTCCAGGCCAGCCTGGTCTATATTGTGAGTTCCAGGGCCAGCCAGGGCTACACAGGGTGACCACGGGACAATGAAAGGGGTGAGTGATGTGGGATTTCCCTCTGTGTGCTGCAATTACCATTAATAAACAAAGAAACTGCTTTGGATCTATAGCAGGGCAGAACTTAGGTAGGCAGGGAAGACAGAACTGAATGCTGGGAGAAAGAAGGGCAGAGTTAGAGAGAAGCCACAGAGCTGCCGGAGAAAGACATTGGGGACATTACCAGGTAAGCCACAGCCACGTGGCAATATACAGATTAATAGAAATGGATTAAATTAATATAATTATTAGCCAATAAGAAGCTAGAGCTAATGGGCCAAGCAGTGATTTAATTAATATAAGGTTTCTGTGTGGTTATTTCAGGTCTAAGCTAGCCAGGCGGCCGGGAACCAACAAGCAGCCTCCTACTACAGGTGAGGATCTGGATTCCGAATAGCTGAAGATCTTTGCTCCTCTCTACCTTCCTTATCTGGAATGCCCTCCTATCTCCCTAGGCTGCTTCCCGTTTGTCCCCTGAGGCCCACCTTAAGTTCCAGGTCTTTTTGGCGTTCTGCTGCCTTCTTGTGTGTTTCGAACTCACCGCTTTACTGGGCAGTTCTTTCGCCCACACAGGACACAGCATGAGTTACAATTCGACCCTACAGACTAGAGTTATGTGCTAGAAAAATGATTAGTGGTCAACCCCAGGAAAGAGAGTCCATCAGTAATCTGTGTGCGCTACCTTTAACCCGGACATTAGATAAACTTCTAGGGAAATAGAGCATGCTAGGTTTGCTAAGCGTGTGAGTGTGCGCGCGCGTGCATGTGTGTGTGTGTGTGTGTGTGTGTGTGTACAAGCTCACTCATAAAGTGCATGTGTGGGCTGTGATTGTCTCTATGGCAACCTTGTATGTTATTCTCCAGATACCAGCCACCTTTCTCCTTTGCAGTGAAGATTTTATTTTATTTTTAATTATGTATATACTGGTGGGGGGGGGGATATGTGTTCATGACTGCAGTGTCCTCATAGGCCAGAAGAAGACATTGGATCACATGTGCCGGAGTTACAGGTGGCTTTGAGCTGCCTAGCACAGGTGCCGGGCACTGAGCTCAGTGCCTGCGGAGCCGTAACAAGGGCTGGTAAGTAGGAGCCATCTCTCCAGCCCCATCTTTCTTTTGGGGGGGCACAGGGTCTCTCACTGGCCTAGAATTCACCAAGCAGGCCAGTCTGGTTGCCCAGTAAACCCCCACAATCCACCTGCACCCCCTCTCTAACACTGGGATTGATACATTCTATCATGCCTCCGTAAGGGATTACTAATTTCTGTTTGATACTGAAAGAATAAATAACATACGGCTTTGAGAACTTCCTGTGGGCTCTCTAGACTTTGGCTAATTATCTGGAATCAGAAATGTGGTATGAAATGGTATTTGCATTGCTTTTCCTCATCTAACACTCTAGAACAGCCGTTCTCAACGTGTGGACTTCACCCCCTTTGGAGGTCAAACGACCCTTTCATATCTAAAACCATCAGAAAATGCAGATATTTACATTACAATTTGTAACAGTAGCAGAATTACAGTTATGAAGTAGCAATGAAAATAACTTTATGGTTGGGGGTCACCACAACATGAGGAACGGAATTAAAGGGCCGCAGCATTAGGAAGGTTGAGAATCATGTTCTAGGACTAAAGGATGTAGAAAATTTGGATCTCTGGCGTGATCTGTCATACATTAATCCAGCCTCATTCCTGGCTCCTCTCCTCATCTTCTCCACAGACGATAGGGACTATAAATATCTTCTTTACCAACCTTCTTTGCTCTAGTGGTGGTCATGTGACATAGCCTCAGCCAATGAGGCTCAAACTCTTATGGAGTTCTTCTAAAAAGAGCTCTATAAGAATTCTAGGTAGTCTGCTTTCCAGATGGCAGAGACAGACCAGCTACTATTACTTCTGTGGCCCACAGAGGCCTAAGAGAGCCACCCCAAGTGTGTGCGCCCCATGCCCTCTTCAGTGCTGTAGGCAAGAAGACTCATGACCTGTCAATCAGAAGGGCCTGACACAGGCAAGCTTCCTGAAAGAAAGCCAGTTTCCTGTTGACCTCTGAGAGAAATTCAGAAACCACTCCGCCAACCGGCTCCAAGTGACTTCTGGAAACTGAGGGCCTAGACGGAAGAACTGAATCCTGCCGAGCAATAACCATCTGAGCCTGAGAGAGGATCCAGCCTCAGATGACCCAACTGAGACAGCCTGGTGACTCCCCAAGCAGAGGACTCACTCAGTTAACCAGAGATCAGACTGTGATCGCAGGAATCGTAATTGTCATTTCCCAGGGTCTTTGCTTGTGGGAATTTGTTACTCAGCAGCACCGCTGGTGCAGCTCCTTTCTGTTCTGACCTTGACCATCGCATGTTCATGGCCACCTTGAGCTTCTGATGGCGAGACCAAAGAATTTCAAAGCTCCTGGCCATGACTGTTTCCTCCTCTCAACCAAGGTCCGGAGCTACTATTCTCCATACCAAACAAACAACAAAACAAAAAGCCTACCAGTATAAGGCAAGCCACACTAGCAAGCTTGGCTTGTACTTGCAGTTGAGATTATTTCCAACAGACCAAGCAGACTTCCAAAATCAGAGTAAGCAAGTTCTTCAAGCATCAACAAATATTTCTAAGAAATATATGGTGTTTCAGATGGGGGAAAATATCTACCAGAAAAATGCTAAAGTATGTCTTTGGCTTCTACAGGCTTAGAGTCTAATGCCATGGGGGATGGGGAATTGTGGGAGGTGGGGCAGAAAAAAAAATCAAGACATAGTTGAAATACAGACTTAGGTTAGGCCAGGATGGTTATTAGGGGGCTCAGAAAAGGGGACACCTCCTAGCACAGTGGGAGAAAGAGGAAAGGGGCTGCATTGGAGATTTAGGTCCTGTAGCAGGGCTACAGGGGAGGAGAATAGACTACACGGGATAAGTAAAGAGAAGAGATCTAGGCACAGAGAAAAGCATCCATCAGTCAAATCCTGAGCAGCTGTAGCGTACTTGGTGTGAGGCCTGGGACTATGCTGGATGCTTTAGCAGGGCTGGAGTGGGGTGACTACGGAACTTGCTGTCTGCCCCAGGTTTTTAGGCGCATCCTGCTGTGGCTGCTGCCTAGACTCCCTCCCATCAAGGGACAGGGTAAGTGTTTGTTCTTGTCAACTAGGGAAAAATCAAAGGCACACCCCAGTCAAGGTCCTGCCTCACTCCCCAGGTTACTGCCTTCAGCGGCAGCCTCAGATCAAACCACATCCAGAGAGCCGCTGTGCAGCGGGGAAAATCTAGGTCAAGGTCCTTCAAGAGACACAGAAAATCCAAGCAAAAAGAAATGGAGCTGAAAAGGAAGGAGAGCCCTTCAGCCTCTGATATGGAATTTTGGAAGCTTCCAGGCTGGGCCAGATTTCGGTCCTTATAGGCCAGGAATTCACTTGGAAATTAGAGAAAACCATTGGCACTCCTCTCCTTTAAAAGGACACGCATTTTGAGGTGCTAAGATGTGAGCTCAGGTCTAGAATGGAGAGGAAAACAGTACTGCAGAAAGTGGAGAGATGAGATCAACCTGGTTTCCTCTACAGACACGCTCCATCCTGTTTGAGGTGCACAGCTAGAAAAAAACGTTCCTCGGGGGCAAGAGCCCTCTGCTCACATCAGAGGGAAATGTCTTCCAAGTTTCTAGATGCTGACACAGCCACTGTAGCCACAGCAGTTACCGAGCTTGCTAAGGCCAGGGACTTGGACGTTCATGTTTTTAAAATGTCAGATTTGCTGAGATTTCATCCACACACAGTGAATTAGCGTTTTCTCCGTGAAGGGTCTGGTGAAGACTGACCAGCTGTGCGGGAAGTGAGATCATCCCTATGGTGAAGACAAGTTCTTTGAGCTTCCCCAAGCCTCTCTCCTTCCTCTTTGGTCTTATCCCTTGTGGCTACAGCTTTAATTTCTGTCCCTCGGCTAGGGAACAGAAGAGGACAAAGCCCTTTGTGTCTGACTTCTTGGCTTTGGCACGGCGGCGTGCCAGTCTCCAAAAACTTCACTTTTAATCTTCACTGACAAAGCCATCTTTCCTGCTAATTTAAGGCTAACAGACAAGCAACGATGTCCTTCCTCATCTTTACAAGTTCGCTGAAGTGTGGCAGCGGTCCCCAAATTGAACCTGACAAGGAATGAGCAATTTCTTCAGGGATCTATTTTGATGGGTTAGCTCAGACAACTTGCACAGCATAAACAGGGAAAGTAGTTGTAACACCCGATTCTGCGTTAACCTCTCGGTACAGTTCGCGCGCCACTGTACCGTACGCGAGCCGGGCAAGGGCCTGGAGATTGAAAGAACACACAAAGAGACCTGGGTCATTAGAAAGGAGATCAGCCGAATGCCGTTTATTCAACTTTAGGGAAGTCCTTATATACCTAGCTGCTGCACAAGGGATTCCCCCCCAGGCAGGTGGGAAATTGCCACACCCAAGATGGAGTAAACACTGCCCTGTAGCTACTCACCAGGTGGGGCAGAGGGAGCACAGGAACAAACAAGATGTTTTATCTGGATGACCAGAAACTGTCCTCAAGTAACCCCAGGAGCAGAGGTCAGACCCGGGCTCTACAAGTAGTATTGGTAGACACATAGTTGTATATATGAATACTGGCCTATAGATCAGCATTTAGAAATACAAAGTTCATTTGAATAAATAAAGACTATTTCTGGACCTGTATTATTGTCTTAAGGAACATGAAAGCATAATCTAAAAGACAGCGTGTGGTGGGTATACACACACTGTACTCACAGACGTGGGAGGCTGATATAAAGGGTTCAAAAGTTCAAGGCTGGCCTGGCCTATATAACAAGACCTTGCCTCAAAAAACAAGGGTTTCAGATGCTCTCAGGATAGATAACTTGTATAGCATGTGCAAGGTTCTGAGTTTGATCCTTATCATCACAAAAAAAAAATGAACAGCATCGGATTAACTTATAGAATGTGAGAGCTGAAAGGGGGGCTTAACGTTCTGCCTAACACTGTAGAATTTCACCCACAACGGTGGGTGTGAAGACTACCCAGCCTTTCTGTTATCTTAAACAATTCTTTCCCCTTGGGTGTCATCCTGTAAAGCAAACAGACAGATTCTAGAACTCTGTGAAGCTAGCCAGTGATGGTAATGGAACGCTGGAGAGGGGACAGTGTTGCTCTTCCATGGCCATTCGTGTTGAAAAGACAAGCACCAATAAAGATGGGTATGTAGACTTGACTCAGTCCTGAGCCATTATAATGAGATGCCTTCCTAAGTTCCTAGGACCTCCATCTACCGATTCCACAGTACCCCTGCCTTCCAGCTGCCCGTGCAGCTTCCCTTCGCTGTGTGCTTTCTAAACCTCTCGGCCCTTGCTTTTGAGGCTTTTGAGGCGGGCAGAAGTGGCAGAGGTTAAAAGGGCTCTCAGATAGGAATTTGCATGATAAGCAGTTGGGGCTTTCTGTAATGGTCTTTATTTGTAGCAGAGATGCTCCTTCGGTTCAGGGTAAGAGTTACACCTCCCTGTGCACACAAGTCTAAGCATTTAGAATGCACTTAGGAGTTATGCTGATTTAGTAAAGCAGCAGTTATAGGCTTTCCCTAAAATGCATGACCTCACTAGCCGTGAGTTGCTAGGACCAGGCATGGTGCCCCTCCTGTTGAGCTGGGCCTTCCGTCAAATTAGACAGCTGTTGCTTACCGGCCAGGTACGTGAGCCACTGTTGCGTCTTTAGGGATACCGCGCAGCAATGGCGGTTGTTGTAGCTCATAAGCATCACAAGCAGATACAGCAGGCTGTTTTCCTCCCTTGACAGCACTGACCTTCTGGTACTTTGGAAGCTAGGCCACGGGAAGGATGCTTTCAGGCCAGATCCAGCTCAAGTGTCGCAAGCTGTCTGGTCTCTTCAGCAACGGGGAACTTATCCACAAACCTGGAAGAGGCCACCAAGGGCCATAGCGATAGCTTATGCTGGTTTGGAAGTCACTTGGACTACTCTGATCAAATAGAATCGAAGTTCCTCACACCAGGTAGTGAGTTTAGATAGTATGTGGCTCTTAGGGGTGTATTGTCAGTTCAAGTGACAGAATTTCATGTGTGTGTGTGTGTGTGTGTGTGTGTGTGTGTGTGTATGCACATATAAGATACATACATATATAATGTTAGGTAAATATAAAATAATATGATTCTAAAAGGTTTTATCAGGCATTCTTAGTGTTATTTACCCTCTTCCCTTCCTCCCTTCCTCTATTTACTTCCCCCTCCCCCTCCCCCAGGAAAACCTCCCTGGAAATTTCACATTTCCCCCTTCACACTACCTATATTCTGCCCTTCTCTAACCTCCCCCTACCCGATGGCTTCTCTGGTTACTGCATGTTGTGTATTCGCATCTGAAGCTTTGGAGCACAGCCAAGAGAGAACATACAGTGTTTATCTTTCTGAGTACCAGACCTGGTTTTAATTAAATTTCTACAGAGGCCACAATCTAGAAGGCTTTATTGCCATGAGATTGTTTGTTTGTTTGTTTGTTTGTTTGTTTGGGGGTCTTTTGCATATATAGTTCATGCATGAGTGTGCGTTAGGTCTTGACTTCTCATGAAACAAAGGTTCTTGAAAGATGTGCTGACTTCCTTCTAGCCAGCCAGTTTTAGATTCCCTAGCTTCTTAATGAAGTCCAAGAGTTAGTTGCCTGCTTGTGTATCAAGTCACTTGGCATGGGGGTGGGCAGGTACAGTGTCAATTTCTTGGGCTGGAGAGAGGACAATAAAGTCACAGTTTTTCTTCCAAGAGGCATTCTTTGGGCCTCTTTAAGAGGCAAGGAAGGTTCTAGAGCCTGAGTGGTATGATAATAGCATCCCCTCCATACCCTTCTGCCTAAAGGGAGAAAGGGGCTTTCCAAGCAAACAGAGCTGGATGGAAGTGGGATATAAAATGCGGGAACAAGTGGACTTCGGGACCCTGGGGACATATTTTCTGTCATTGTGTTTCAAGCGACATACTTGATGGACAGGTAAAAGCACTTGTTCTGCAGTTTGTGCGTCGTCTTAGGGTATCCTTGCTCGGGGTTTCGCAAGCTATTTCTGAGGCACAGCGAAAGGACTTCATGTCTTTTCTTATACAAAGCCACTCTGTAAATACGAATTCCTGGAGTATTTGCAACTGGTTCCAAGATGATTGTTTTTGAAGGAATGATAAACAAGTGATTACTGAATCCAAAGCGGCTCCCATCCCCTCCTACTTCTTCTGCATCTGATGTAATTACAGTAAGTCTGGGTTACGCACATGTGAGCATCTTCTGCTGTTGATTGTCAGGCAATCAAACAGCATCTCTCGCCCCCACTCAGACCCATAATTTAGACGCTTTTCTGCCGTGACACTTGATGTAGCTTAATTATAATGTTCCTCACTCTAAAAACCTATTTCAAGGGTCCCGAAGCTTTGCATGTTCAGTCCTAGCTCTCCTGAACAACTGAGAAATTTGCACATGTGCCTGATACCCCCTTGAAATCTGATAACCTGCGTGACTTTTAACGGCACTGCTTTGTACTGTAGGCAACGGCTGATATTTTTAAATATACATTTCTTTACACAAACGTGTGGCCCAGCACGGCTTTCCTGTTGCAAGACTGCTTTCTCCCATCCCATCAGAAAGAAAGCAGCGTGTCAGACCTCACATCCCCGGGCACTCTGTTTTCAGAACTTCTTTTTTTAAACGGAATTCTCAAATCCAAATGGGTAGGTGTTTGAATTCAGCCCTGAAATAAAGAAATGCTTTTTCTGGACATATTCTCTCCCCTTGGCTGGCAGTTACTGGTAACTTGCTCCTAATTATCTCCATTCAATGCTAGTCATAACCGCCTGCTTGCTTCACACCCAGACAGCCCCGCCCCCGCGCTCACCCCAGCCCCCTCAGGCTGAATCATCTGCCTCCGCCCCTGTCCTTCCCCTCTTTCCATTGTGTTTCCTTTGTTACTGCAGTGCCCTTTTTAGGGGGACACTCTTACACTGCCAAAGCTTTTTTCCCCCATCCTCTGTCCTACGTTTGCTTGAAACCCTGGAAACCTACAATTCTTAGGGAATTCTCTTCCCATCGTTAAAGACAGCTTGTGCTTCTAACTTACTAGCATCCATGTTTTTAGCTGTCCATTGGCGCTCGGGTTTGGAGAAGAGCAGGCTCTGAGAACTGGAAACCCATCCTTTTCACCCACACATGCAAAGACGAAAAGGAGTCACCTTAGGGAGCTCGCATGCAGGAGTGGCAGCAGGCCCCAGCCTGTGTGACACTCCCTGCTTTCAGCAATCGTTTTGAAGTGTTGGGGCTAAGTCCTGATTGACCTCCACACTCTGCTTCCTTAGGCCTAAGTGCTGACCAAAGGCTCCTAGCGAGAAGAAGAGCAAGGGAGGCTTGAAGCTCTGACCCGTGAGAGCTGTGCGTATCCTTGCTCAGCTCAACCTGCAGGGGTGTGCATTACCAGATGGGCACAAAGACACTGTGCAGCAATTTTCCTCTGGGCTTCCTGACTTTATCTAATGTCTTTGGGAGGTGTGCGTGTAGGTTTCTTCCCGTGTTGAGGACAAATCCCTCCTTATCATTTCCCAAAGGCCCTGGGCAGTAGAGTAGGTTTCCCAGCGATGCTGAGAAGCAGGAAGACACAGCTCAGGTTATCCCGGGTGCATCACTGAAGGTACGGCTCAAAAAGGTATCCCCTGAAAGCCCATCGCCAAGGTAACAGGGTGGCTTCCTGGAGAAACACTTCTTCCCTCCTACCACTCAGCTAAAGTCTCCTAACAATGCCCGCAGGAAGGTATCACCCTCTCCATTGGACAAATAGGGAAACTGAGGTTCACAAAGGGAATCATCATCCTAAATTCGAATCATGGAAACTGACAAAGCTATGCTGTGGGAGCACCTTCCAGTCCTTCAGCCAATAGCCTTTATGATACCAGCCCATGTGGGCGTGGTCTCTGGTACTCTAAAAGCAGTTGCAAACCCTGCCCCTGCTCCCTTGCTTCTGGCTCCCACTTCCGGCTGCTAAACTCTGTTCCTGTTCGCACAGAGGACTGTTATCTAGGACAGTGATCTGTAAGTTTTTCCCTTGAATAAATAACCCTTATATTATTTATAATTCTGAACTGGTGTGTGATTGTTTTGTGACTGCCATCTTCAAAGCTATAAGATTTGGGGCGTTAGTATAGTGGGATTGTGGCTTGAGAAGAAGACCAAATATCTGAGCTGGGACACACAGGACCTGTGGTCCTGTCCTTCCTTGTAAAAAGTCCCTGGCCAGCAAGATTGGGATGTCAGCCAGATGTCACACTTCTCAACCCCGAGAACCCATAAGCCAAGTAAAGGCCTTTTCATTGAAAATTTCCAGAGGGCATAGGAGCGGATATGATCACAATACATCGTGTGTATCTCTAACATTCTCAGATAATGAATAAAAATGCCCCTTGAAAACTTAGTCTGTGGTATTCAGTTATAGGAACAGAAAACACACTAAAGAAAAGTTTCTTCCAATTCTTAAACACTATGGATTTCTAGCTGCATTCAATCAACAAAAATAAGCTGAGTGCCTATTCAGTATCAAGTATTGGGCATGAGATGGGGAAGGGCTGGGATGGGCCGGGAGATGAAATTAACACAGCAAAACCAATGCAGGGAACAGGGATGGAGTGGTTAGTTCTAGTCGGGTGGCTGGTTAAGGAAACACCAACCGAACTTGAGCTGGACTGGAGGGATGAACTCCTGCTCGTCTCCCAACCCAGCCAAGAAGCACAGAGCTCCTTAGCTATACTGGAGCACAGCATCTGGATGGGCAGAGAGCGCGGCGGGAAGTGGCGGCAGTGCAGAAGGACTCACGCATCCTCTGGCAGCCTTATTTCCTCTCTGTTAGTCAGTAAGGACCAGCACAACAATGGGAGCTTAGCCAGTCCCTCCATTTGGGAAGCCAGAAGCTCGGGATGAAGGGAGATCGTGCAGTCTCTGAAGGGCTCTCTCTAGCTTGGAGATGGCTTTCCTCTGCTCTGAGTGTGTCCCTGCTCTGCACAGGGCATCAGTCTTGCTGGGTTCGCTCCCCCTCTTAGGACCTCACAATTTAATCTCAGTTACCTCCGTTGGCGCCGTTTCTCATAAAGGGACACGGTTGCGGGGTAGGCCTTCCACGTGTGCATCTGTGGAAACACAGCTTCTGAGCTGCCGCAACTCTGGTGTCCTTGGCTCAATTGCTCACAAAACAGTTGCCAGGCTCCAGTCAAATGACTTGGGATTCAGATTTGTTCTCTAGGATTGACTGTGGATTCTTGATTGGTTCTGTGGGACTGAGCGTGGTGCCTGGACCATCTTTATCTCCCACCGCTGCAGATTAGGGCTTTGTCTTCAGCCTTTGCTAGCAAGTTAGTTTGTTTGTATTATTATTTTATTTTGTTGTGTAGTATATTTGGGTTTTTTATTTTTATGTTTTCTTGTTTGTTTTTGAGACAGTCTTGTGTAGCCCAAGCAAGCCTTGAACTTGTGTAGCTGATGATGACCTTGAATTTCTAATCCTCCTGCCTCCACCTCCTGAGTACTGGGATTATAGGCATGCTACCGCCACACCTGGTTTGGGCAGTACCGGAGTGAAGCCCAGTTAATAAAAACTCAGAGACTGAAATTGCGGCTCAATCTGAAGATTCGAAAAACAAAGTGGCCAGCTCTTACCTCGACCTCAGTCCAAAATGGCGATCCTGCTTTCAAGAATCTCAGAATGAGACTGCGTCTGAGAGCTGTCTCCTCCCGTTTTATAATCCTCTCCAGCGCTGGGATTAAAGGCATGCGCCATCCGGTTTCTATGGCAACTAGTGTGGCTATTGGGATTGAAGGTGTGTGTTATCACTGCCTGGCTGTAAGGCTGACCAGTGCGGCTGTTTTACCTCTCCGATCCCCAGGCAAGCTTTATTTATTAAAATACAGTTGAAATGCCGCTACACTGGAGGGTGAGCCCACTGTTCAGCATCATCCTGGGCACTGTGGCCCATTGTGTGATGATCCAGCAGTACCCCAGGACTGTTAAGAAGGTCCTACATTTGGCTCACAGAGCACAGTATGAAAGTCAGTGGAAACAGATCCTCTGTTTTAGAAAACACAGCTAAGACTGGCTATGCTTAGATACTTTGACGGAATAAAAGATTTTCATCATCAGAAGATCTAAACACTAATACTCTCTTTCTTCATAATGCTAGATACATGAGGCACTACTGCCATTTTAATTTAGTTATCATATTATTGTTTTGTATTGCTCGCAATAAGAACTCCTAGAAATCCCCTGTATTATATATATATGCTTTAACTTTTTTTTTCAAGGCCTTGAAATGGCCCAGCAGGTCAAAGTGTTTGCTGCCAAGCTCAATGACATGAGTTCCAACCCCAAGACTCAGAGAGTGGAAGAAGAGAACCTGCTCCCCAGTTGGTCCCCTGACCTCCACAGAGTGCCATGCCAACCACACCCACGTGCACACACCCGTGTGCACACGAAATCGCTAAAGGGTGATTTGTTTAATTAAAACTGTTTTTCCAGGGGCTGGAGAGATGGCTCAGCGGTTAAGAGCACTGGCTGTTCTTCCAGAGGACCCGGGTTCAATTCCCAGCACCCACATGACAGCTAACAACTGTCTATAACTCCAGTTTCTGGGGATCTGATACCGTCACACCAATCCACATAAAATAAAGTTAAATAAATTATAAAAAAATAAAACAAAAATAAAGACAAAACTGTTTTTCCAAAAGAGAACTTGAATAGGTTTGACGGAAGCTTGAGATTTCTAGCCTGTGGGCATATTTCTTCACCTAAGGAACTCTTGGACAGTAGCCACAGGACCTCAAGCTTTGGCTAAAGACCAGGACCCACGCCCGGTTGCTCATTTGCATATGCTCCACGTCGTCCGGTTCAGCTAGGTAAACTGATCTGAAACCAGATTTTTAAATGACTTATTCTTAGCCTTAAAATCCCTCCCCAGAATACTTAGAAAATCAACAAAGACCTTAAGCAATCATTATCCTCAACTAATACAAAAAGAGCCATGTAAAATACCACCCACTTCTAAGATGAATATACTTGTGCATTATAATAAACATACCACGTGACACATGTTCTAATTTTGTTTCCATGCAATTTGATGCTATTAAAGTGATTTATAAAAGAAGCTCAATTATAGTTTAGGTCAGGGCTACGACTGAAAGAGGAAGGGAGAGATGGGGGAAGAAGGGGGAGGGAGGGAGGAAAGAGTATCTGCGTTGGATTTAGAAGGCAAGATTTACTAACAAAAATGGGATGTATAGCCAAGTTTTCGGCTTCTTATAATCTTATCATAAACATCATTTGGACAAAGCAGAAGGGACAAGGGGTGGCTGAGCTCAGTGTTTCAGTTCTGAGAAGACACAGACCTCAGTCACCAGACTGCCATCACGAGTCCCCGCGATGCTTCTTGAGTTTTCTTCTTGCGGTCTAATAAAGGCAAAGCCTGCTCCCACCCTGGGGAGCTTTCATCCTCAGGCCCTTGCATCTTTGGCTTGGACCCGCACACCCACCACTAACATACACCTAGAAAGGCAGCCAGCCTCCTCCCTTCCACACCTGCGAACAAGTTACTGGGTTGTTTTTTTTTTTTTTTAAGATTTTATTTATTTATTATGTATACAACATTCTGCCTCCATGTATGCCTGAAGGCCAGAAGAGGGTGCCAGATCTCATTACAGATGGTTGTGAGCCACCATGTGGTTGCTGGGAATTGAACTCAGGTCCTCTGGAAGAACAGTCAATGCTCTTAACCACTGAGCCATCTCTCCAGCCCCCGAGTTACTGGGTTTTATGTTCTACTACTCGGCTCAAGAGCATTTCAACTTTGAGAATAAGTTATTAATTGGAATTTTTTTAAAAAGCCGTGTGTGTGTGTGTGTGTGTGTGTGTGTGTGTGTGTGTGTGTGTGTTGCCTACATTGTGTCTGTGCACCAAGTATAACCCTTGTGCCCATATAGGCTAGAAGAAGGCATCAGACCCCCTGGAACTGGAGGTACAGATTGGGTGCTGGGAACCGAACTTTGAAAAAGCAGCCTGTGTGTAAGCACTGAGCCGTCTCCCCAGCTTCTATTGCCTGGAATCTTACCTTTGCTCAGAGTGCAACTATGTAATCGCAGTTGAGAACTTAATTATATAAAATATATGGTGCTACTCTCCAAAACTTACAGCCTACAAGAAAGCCAGGCTGAGACATCCCAGTTTGGAGCAGCTCTGACTAAAAGAAGTCAGGGACTAGTCTGAAATCTGAGAGGTACAAATCTCTCTTGAGTATGAACTTGGACTATAGTTTTGTTGAAAACAGCCAACACTCTGAATCTGTAAAATAATCTCATTTCTGGAACATTCACAGTTCCATAAAAGTGCTAGCTCTCTGATAGTTACCTGGCTCCATCTTATTCTTAAGTTCTAGGGATGGGCCCTATTGCTACTCTTGTTTCTGACTAAAGCAAGGGAATTTGGAGAAGTGGCTCATCTCAGGCCAGGCAGCTGGAACTCAGCAGGCTGAGACAGCGTCTACATCTATATAGTTACAGCGCTTCCCGCGGTCAAAGGGCAAATCTCTGCTGAGCATGGATTCTACTCTATCGGTAAGAAATGGACTTTCCTGTTTCCCTATCACAGCATTCTTGAGAGAGAAGGAAAGGTTAAGAGAGAGACAGACAGAGACAAAGATGACAGACAGACTAGAGAGATGGCTCAGGAGTTAAGAGCACTGGCTGATCTTCCAGAGGACCCGGGTTCAATTCCCAGCACCCACATGGTAACTCGAGCTCCAGGAGATCCAGTGCCCCTTTCTGGTCTTTAAAGAGTTAAGAGTATTTTAAACCAAAGTTTTCCTAGGGTCAAGAAGATGTTGGTATTTCTTGCCTTCACGATATTTCACTCTCGTATTTAGAACCTGTGTTCTGGTTTCCCTCTATCCCCAAGAAGCAAGCTTAGCAGAAGGCTTAATTTGTAACTCAGAATTTATCTGCCTTCCTCCGTACAACAGAGCCGTGGTTGTCTAGCAGGCTTTCTTCTTAATTGCTCATTAATTATATATTTCAAATTGTTTGTAATATGTCTCATTAGAAGCGTGTAGCGCTTTATTGGTAGGTTACCATTATAAGATTATACACCTCCTACCACCGAGTTAAGAATAATTAATGAGAGCTCAAGTCTCAGAATCACAATAACCCTTGTTCCCAAAATGTTGATTTGTAGCTCATTGGTAATATCAAGGATTCTGTCAAATGTTTTCAAATTTTCTTACAGAAGAATATGGAGAACACAGTTGATGAGCAATATTCCAGTGGTACACTATCAGCGTGATGACTTACATCTCTTGCCGCCCACCTTGGTGGGAGCAGGGACCTCTCTGTAGCTTAGATATAAACCATGAAAAAACAACCTTTATCCTTTTGAGACTAGGATTATAGCTTTTGTCCATAAACTTAGTTTATCATCACCCCCTCTTTTCAAATTAATGGACAAGTATCCAACGGCTCACTGTCGGAGGAACTTAGGGTTCTGAATACAATCAAATGAAGTATGGTAATTACTGAGTGAAATAATATCTCGAGATTACCTCTGACCGCAGTTGGAGTCATGATGTGGATTTTTGTGCGATCAGAGTGAGACATTTAACTTGGTGAACTTTGCTAAATTCCTCCACAGATTCCCCAAAGCCATTCATACACTCGCTCATTCATTTCCCCGCCAATATTGATAGAATACTTACTGTACAGCAAACAGTATCAGATGTGTAGAAAGAAAGAAGCCTTTGGAACGAGCTTTAGGAGATGATAAAATGTTTAATGTCCATTTTGATGTAATCTGCAGGTATTTTTTTATGTGGCGTACAATTCACTAACCGCAATCTAACCATGCCTCCCTGCTGCCTGCTCCATTTTGACAGAGAATAAGATAGAAACGGAGAGTGTCCGTTTTACAAAATATTTAGTAATTTTCAAATTTGTAAGTTTAATCATTTGGGGAATAGGTGTGAACGTTAAAACTACTCAACCAAAATGTCACCTCCTCTTCGAGTGGCCTTGCTCTGGGGCTTTTGAGGTACGCACCATCTGTGTCCGCCCTGTCTTGTGTCTTCCCAGCCTTCCGTTGCTCCCATCCCAGGCTTCCCTAACTTTCCTCTCACCTAGCCTATCCCAGTCTGGAGAGATGGCCGTTCTGTCCATCCCAGTACCACCCAGTTCTCACCACTGTCTGAGTTGGGTTTTATCAACTTGAGACAAAACTAGACATCTGGGAAAAGGAAATCTCAGTTGAGGGATTGCCTCCATGCCTGTGAGTAATTTCTGCTGATTGATGTGGGAGGTCCTAGCCCCTGTGGGTGAGAGGGCCTAGCTCCTGTGGGTGGGAGGGCCTAACCCCTGTGGATGGGAGGGCCTAGCTCCTGTGGGTGGGAGGGCCTAGCCCCTGTGGGTGGGAGGGCCTAGC
>PVIU01015669.1:0-47481 GCA_004026605.1 Ondatra zibethicus
CTGTCCATTTCTTTTACATTTTCCAATTTTGTGGCATACAGGCTTTCGTAGTAAGACCTAATGATTCTTTGAATTTCCTCAGTGTCTGTTGTTATGTCCCCCTTTTCATTTCTGATCTTGTTAATTTGAGTGTTCTCTCTCTGCCTTTTGATTAGTTTGGTTAGGGGTTTGTCGATTTTGTTGATTTTCTCAAGGAACCTGCTCTTCGTTTCATTGATTCTTTGGA
Source organism: Ondatra zibethicus (assembly GCA_004026605.1). Taxonomy (NCBI): domain Eukaryota; kingdom Metazoa; phylum Chordata; class Mammalia; order Rodentia; family Cricetidae; genus Ondatra; species Ondatra zibethicus. The sequence continues at coordinate 227 of PVIU01015669.1, forward strand.
TTGTTTTCTCTGTCTCTATTTTGTTGATTTCAGCCCTCAGTTTGGTTATTTCCAATTTTCTATTCCTCCTGGGTGATTCTGCTTCTTTTTTTTCCAGAGCTTTCAGGTGTGCTGTTAAGTCACTAATGTGTGCTTTCTCTGTTTTTTTTTTTTTTTAAATGTGGTCACTAAGTGCTATGAACTTTCCTCTTTGCACTGGTTTCATAGTGTCCCATAGGTTCGTGTATGTTGTTTCTTTATTTTCGTTGAATTCAAGGAAGACTTTAATTTCTTTCTTTATTTCTTCCTTGCACCAGGAGTGGTTCAGTAGTTGACTGTTCAGTTTCCATGAGTTTGCAGGCTTTTTGTTGGTGGAATTGTTGTTACATTCTAACGTTACTCCATGGTGATCCGACAAGACACAGGTGGTTACTCCAACTTTTTGTATCTGTGGATGTTTGCTTTGTTACCGAGTACGTGATCAATTTTTGAGAAGGTTCCATGAGATGCTGAGAAGAATGTATATTCTTTCCTGTTTGGGTGGAATGTTCCATAGATGTCTATTAAATGCATTTGATTCATTACATCTGTTAGTTCTCATATTTCTTTGTTAAGTTTCTGTCTGGTTGACCTGTCCTTTGGTGAGAGAGGAGTGTTGAAATCTCCTACTATTAGTGTGTGGGGTTTGATGTGAGCTTTGAGTTCTAGTAATTTTTTTTACATATGTGGGTGCTTTTATATTAGGGGCATAGATATTCAGGATTGAGACTTGATCTTGATGAATCTTTCGTGTTATGAGTATGAAGTGTCCATCTTCGTCTCTTCTGATTGATTTTAGTTTGAAGTCGATTTTGTTAGATATTAGTATAGCCACACCTGCTTGTTTCTTAGGGCCGTTTGATTGAAAAACCTTTTCCCAACCCTTTACTCTGAGATAATGTCTGTCTTTGTGGTTGAGGTGTGGTTTTTGTAAACAGCAGAATGTTGGATCCTGTTTTTGTATCCATTCTCTTAACCTGTGTCTTTTTATAGGTGAGTTGAGTCCGTTGATATTAAGCGTTATTAATGACCAGTGGTTGTTCCTATCGGTTACGTTCTTTTTTTGTGGTAGGGTTTGTGTCTCTCCCTTCTTTGATTTGAGGTGGTGTAGGGTTGTTAGCTGACTGTGTTATTATGGGTGTCGTTTGTCTTCCTTAGTTGTGGTTTACCTTCTAGTACTTTCTGTAAGGCTGGGTTCGTGGCTACATATTGCTTAAATTTGTTTTTATCCTGGAATATCTTGTTTTCTCCATCGATGGTGAAAGAAAGCTTTGCTGGGTATAGTAGTCTGGGTTTGCATCCATGGTCTCTTAGTTTCTGCAGCACATCTATCCAAGACCTTCTGGCTTTCATGGTTTCCATAGAGAAGTCAGGTGTAATTCTGATAGGTTTACCCTTATATGTTACTTGACCTTTTTCCTTTGCGGCTCTTAATATTCTTTCTTTATTCTGTATGTTTTGTGTTTTGATTATTATATGGCGAGTGGATGATGTTTTTAATCCAGCCTATTTGGTCTTCTGTATGCTTCTCGAACCTTCATAGGAATATCCTTCTTTAGGTTCGGGAAGTTTTCTTCAATAATTTTGTTGAATATATTTTCTGGGCCTTTGGAGTGGAATTCTTTTCCTTCTTCTATCCCAATTATTCTTAGATTTGGTCTTTTCATGGTGTCCCATATTTCCTGGATGTTTTGTGTTGCGAATTTGTTGGATTTGTTGTTTTCTTCTATCACTGAGTTTATTTTCTCTTTCGTGTCTTCTGCATCTGAGATTCTTTCTTCTATCTCTTGTATTCTGTTGGTTATACTTGTCTATGTGGTTCCCGTTCGTGTATCCAGATTTTCCATTTCCCGCCATCTCTTGGTTTGTGTTTTCTTCATTGCCTCCATTTCAGTTTTCAAGTTTGGACTGTTTCAGTTACCTGTTTGATTGCTTTTTCTTGGTTTTCTAGGGTATCTTTGAGGAATTTATTCATTTCTTCTAACTTTTTGTTAGTTTTCTCATCCCTTTTGATAAAGGAGTTTTTCACCTCTTCTTTAAAGGACTCTATAACTTTCAAAAAGCTACGTTTAAAGTCAATTTCTTCTACTTCATCTGGGATAGGTTGTTCGGGCTTTCCTGTTCCATAATCGTTGGATTCTGGTGTTATCATGTTGCTTTTCAGGTTGTTGGATAAATTCTTTGATAGGCGCCTGCCCATCTCTTCTGAGAGTTGCCCGCACTGCTCCGTTCGGCTCCGCTCGCCTCCCGGGGTCTGGATGATCTGCAGAAGCTGGTTGTGCTCCTTCCTCACCCAGGGGTTCCCAGTCCCAAAGTCGGGCTTACTGAGAGATGTCTGCTCTGCTTGGCTTGGCTCTGTGGGATAAAGGAGGCCCTCTAGCAGGGGACTCGCCCTTCCCCCAAGGTCTCAGCCCAGATAGGCTGAGTTCGGGTGCAGTTGGGACCACGCAGATGAGAAGGGATGCCCGGGGGCGAGCACGGTTGGGATAAGCAGCAAAGCCAGTAGAGGGGAGCCCTAAGTGGCCAGAAGGCCTCGGGGACGGGCTGGGGCCCACTTACCAGGGTCCAGATGAATCTGCGGAAGCTGGTTGGGCGAGGTTCCTGGTCCCAAGGGCAGGCTTACTGAGGGTTGCCCGCTCTGCTCCACTTGGCTCCGTGGGACAAAGGAGGGCCTCTGGCAGAGGATTCGCCCTTCCCCCAAGGCCTCAGCCCGGATAGGCTGAGTTTGGGTGCAGTTGGGACCACGCAGATGAAAAGGGATGCCCGGGGGGGAGCAGGGTTGGGATAAGCAGCAAAGCCAGTAGAGGGGAGCCCTATGTGGCCAGAAGGCCTCGGGGACGGGCTGGGGCCCACTTACCAGGGTCCAAATGAATCTGCAGAAGCTGGTTGGGCGAGGTTCCCAGCCCCAAGGGCAGGCTTCCATTGTCCTCATTTTTACATAGGTTTTTATTGTCTTAGTCTTTAAGTTAGATAGGTATTAACATTATAGATCAATAGTCATCTATGTTTGTCATACTTATAGTTAGACTAATCAGGTTCTTTAGATACACAGAGATTATATTCTGTATAGATAGATAATCTTCAACCACTTCAAGGATCTGTGGAACATGGCATTTAAATAACTTAGGGTTTTGTTGACATGAGACATAATTGCTCCTGGCAGCACCCATCTATTCCTGAGAGAATGTTGAGCACCAAAGACACTCCACTTGGAGCCTTGTTTTCTTCTTGGCAAAAACTGGCCTTTGGGCAAAGAAATGCCCATGCTTCAACCACTGACAAGATATAATATCCAGAAATGGATAAACAGGACTGTCAAATCTTGCCAAGACAGGGTAAGATGGTTTTGAAATATTTCTTGCCTTTGAAAACAGTCTGTCAGTTATTCTCGGCCATAGCCAAAGTTGGTCACTTCAATATTGCAAAATGAGACTTTGGGTGATTGCTCAGGTAGCTAATTGTCTCTGTCATGTATTGCTCACTTTGGATGCTACATGATTGTACTTCCTGCCTGCTCAAGTAATATTATCTCCCTTCTGAGGTCTTCTATGGGGTTGAAGATTAGATAGTCATAGTTACCATCCTCTTATGATCTAGCTAAGCCATTTCTTATACAAGACTTAGACTCCATAGGATAGAATAGTTATTAAAACATTTAGCATATGTTCCTTGCTTGATAATGTTTATGCTTATTGTAATTCTAATCTTACACTTAATATCTGTTCCTAATGTATATTGTTTTGTTTTGAGTTTAGAACTCTCTTAGTTAAACAAAAGGGGGAGGTGCTGCAGGAGCTCCTTCTGCTCATTCAGCCAATAGCCTTTAAGATACCAGCCCACTTGGGTGTTGTCTTATTTGCTTTAAAAGGCAGTGGTAGCCATGTAATCTCTCCTTGCTTCTGGATTCCAGCTTTTAGACTTTGTTCCTGATCACTCAGAGGGCTGTTGTCTGGGACAGTGATCTGTAAGTTTTTTCCCTTTAAGCAAATAACCATTTTATTAATCATAATTCCAAACTGGTGTGGGATTGTTTTGTGACTTATGCCTTCAGTGTATGGAGGAAGTTTTCATTATGTAAAAGGTCAGAGATAGACCAATCTCACTGTGAATGGCACTGTTCCCTAAGCAGAGTCCTGAACTGTGCATGAATAAAAAGATTAAGCTGAGCATAGGCCAGAAAGCAAGTGAGCATCCATAAATTTGTTTCTCTTTGCTCATGACTGTGGATGTGCTGTGACTAGCTGTGTAATTTCTGCCCTGATTCCCCACACACAAATGATGAAGTGTTAACTAGAACAGTGAGTAGGAAAAAGAGAAAACACATCCTCCCGTGTTGCTTTTTGTCTGCAAGTTTTTATCATTTATATGACATTTTATCATATAGGCAGAAATGAAACTAGAGTAATCAACATCTTGATTATAAGAGTTATTATGAATTTACTTTCCAGGAAAGACAATATTAACTATGATGTGGCTAACCATAGAAATTGCAATTTGATTGAGCAGAAATTTATGTTTATACTCATGAACAAATACTGTTCATGTCTTTCTATACTGACAGTTTGACAAGTAAAGATGAGTTAAATGCATAATTTCAAAACTGTATATAATCTGTATTTTATCACACCACACAGAAATTTCTTATTTCTGTTTTGGAAATTTTAAATCCTTTTCATTATTCAGTATTCATTTTAGCATTAGCTAGTATCTGAAATAATTTATTTAATTTTCATTTTTTAAGTTTTGAGGATTACACTTATGAGTACTATATTTATTTCATTCTCACCACATTTCTACCCCTCTAACACCCCCCTGTTCTTCCACCTCCCTCTAAAATTTATAACTGCTTTATGTCCCATGTATGTGTGTGCATATATGTGCATGTAGCATGTATGTGTTTAGGCCTTACAACTTTGAATGAGATAATGTCTCAGGGAGCTTTTAATTTGAAGAAATTAATATTTTTAAAGATTTTTCTCTTTTTGTTTTATGTACATGCAGTGCTTTGTCTGTGTGTATATCTATGAACCATGTGTATTCCTGGTCCATGGATGCCAAAAGAGGCATCCATGAAAAACTGGAGTTAAAGTTGTTAGCTAACAGGTAGATTCTGGATATAAACCTAGGTTCTCTGCAAGAGCAGCAAATTCTCTTAACTACTAAATCATCTCTCCAGCTCCTTTGTGAGAATTTTACAGGAGAATAACTAATGAATATGTTTCCCACATAATTCATTTAGCATAGATTAATCAACAATATTATCCTTCCTACAGTCCCTAATATTAATTTCAGAAGCATTCGAAAATGGAGCATAAATTAAAATAATGACTAAATGATTTTCATCGTATTAGACATTTATGGTTTTTAGGGTTTATTAATAATTTGAAAAATCAATTATTCTTTCTTAATATGATTGTATGTATACCAATATTAACAACTTTGTTAGTGCTAGAATTGAAAACTCTAGGCAAAATATTGTAATGCATATGTCTTCTTTGACTTCCAATATGCAATTTTAGTTTATAATCTCATCTGTCCTTGATAATTCTTAGTTCATTGGAGATGATCATTAAAACTCTATTATTATACAAGTTGCAACAGATGATATCTTTCAGAAGTAATTGCATTCTTGAGGTTAAACTTGCTTTATCAAAATTTCCTATCAGTCATCTGTAACTTCTTTTATGAATATATCTTCTAGGCCATACTTATTACATTTTGAGATATTTTCAATTTGTTCTCTATTTTTTGAGACAGGGTTTCTCTGAGTAGCAGCTGTCCTGGAACTCACTGTATATACCAGGCCTCTAACTTACAGACAACCACCTGCCTCTGCTTCCCAAGTGCTGGGATTAAAGACATGTGCCACCACAGTCCGTCTCAATTTATCTTAATTGTTTTTGTATTGCACAAATTTAAGGGAAGCCTATTTTTCTTCTTTGTTTCCTTATTATTGACATTAAAAGACATATTAAGTAAGTTATTCATGTTTGATAACAACAATATCATAACACACAGTATATTTTTATTTCATTTTTGTAATAGAAAGTGATGACACAATTGCCAGAAACATGTCTCTTACCAAATATTATATTTATATCAGTGCTGATGTTCTCTGGGTTTTCCCGTGCTGTGGTAAGGACCAAAACCACAGTCGAAACCATTTCTGTTTTTATAGCATCGGGATTTTACAGAAGTATTGTTAAGACATAAAATGCTTTATTCCCACCCAGTGTCACACCAGCCATTATTAGTACTGCCTGAGCGTATCATGTGTCTGCTGCCAGATTCTAAACCCTGCTCAGCTAATCTAAGCTCTATTAAGGCCTGGCCTGCATGTTCAGCCTGTTCTCTTAAGCCACAGTCATCAATGTTATTATTATTAGTGGACAGGGTCATAGTTCTTTTCTCTGGTCACAGTGGCTAGGGATGGAGAAATGCCTATGGTGTGTAAAGCTTTATGAAGGAATAGTCAAAAGGCTGCTTCTCAATGGGTTCTTCCTCCAGCAGACCGAATAATGACTGAAAGGCGCAAGGTTTGCAATGTCTTTCTGTGACTTTCTCTCTGTAGTGAGGCAGGTCACTTACTTGGCTTCGTGAGGACTTGAGGCTTAAATGTTGCAATGGAGCAGAGTATACACGTTCCAGAAGATTCAGTAAGTGGCATGAATTTTGCTTTCTGCACACTGCAGAAGATAAACTATTGCAAATACATAAGAAGTCAAAAATCAAGGCACCAAGGGTCATTTCAGAAATTCTTGAATAATTACACAGGAAAAAATAATTAATTAAAGGATTGAAAACTAAATGGCCATTGGTACATTAGGTGTGATTTTGGGCATATGAAAAGGTGCAGCTTTGAAAGCATTCTCTTGATTGATGACTCAATCAGTGTGCATTTTGAAGACAAAAAGACAAAATCCTTCTCTAAACAGGTTAATCAAAGAACACCGATTTGTCTCAAATTCTCTCCAATAAACACTGTAAATAAGAGTTGTACTATAGAATGTTTACAACACTCTTACTTATATAATCTATGAATTATTCCACAATACATATAGATATACCATATCAAGATGTTCATCCATTAATATCAAAACCAACTATGAACAGTAGAGTGGTTAGTTAATGTAACAATATGGGTGAGGCTGATTTATTTTGGCTTGTAAAATTCCAGGTGTATCTTAAATTTTGGTGATCCTCCCATTAAATAAGACATTCCTGTAGCTCAGAGTCCCCAAATGTCAAATTCCCCCAAATCAGTTGATTATTTAAGTATAACCACTTACAGACAGTGGGGATTTGCTGTCAAATATCTAATTGCTCACACACACACACACACACACACACACACACACACACACACACACTATATATATATATTAGAATACTGCTAGACCCCACAGCTCTGTTATGCAAGACATTGGTTAACATAATTATTGTTTAATGATTTACTCATTTTTATTTATATGTATGCATACGTGCCTGCATGTATATATGTGTATATTTGCATGCAATACTTAGAATCCTAAAGAGAGTATTAGATTCATAATAACTGGAATTACAGACAGTTGTGAGCTACCATACGGATGCTGGAAACTGAACCAGGGTCCTCTGTTAGAACAGCAAGGTTTTAGTCACTGAGCCAGTCTCCAGGACAATGCAATATCAATACATGCTCCTAATTTATGGTGAATAATAGCTATTTAGACCAATAACATTATCCCTCTTGGCAGGGAAGTGACATGGTCATTTTATTTGAGAAACTAACATTTTAGAAACTTTAGCTGAGTAGTAAAAATATTAATCATGAATGTATAGCACTCTGATCAGTTTTGAATTATTTGCAGCTTGGAAATAGGGTTATACAGAGACAAATATCTATTCAAATAACAAATTCATATATAAAATTATTTATCATATAATATAGACCACAATGAATATGTGTTAGATGTTAGCAACAGATTTCTCTTGGGCTCCAAACCCTTTCATCTTCAGTAAAGGATTTGTATCCTATAAATATTTTTATTATCCATCAGATCAATTTCAATTGTCAGTAGAAAGAATGTTAGAAGGAAATTTGGGATAAATGATTGACTTTTCATTTACTGTGTGCTGTGCTCTGGCCAGGTTCCTTTATGAAACTGTGGTGAGCAACATTCTGTGGCCAACAGCTTCCTAAGCACCTCAAAATGTGAATTTCAACATGTCAGGTATGATAACATGATGTAACAACCAGAATGAGTCCCATGGCAATATCTCTGTGTCAGGGACTATAGCATAACATAAGCTAAGCACAAGACAAAAGCTTGTCATTTGTACCTTTGGGCCGTTCGTGTACTGAATTCACATACATGAAAGGGGATCAAGGGAATAATAGTAATCCAAATTCTAAACGGCAGCTAACTGGTCATTAATTCTGTAGACACAAAAGATTTGTGGAACCCTTGTGATGATTAATCTCTTTGGTAATTGATGGGACTTAGTATTTATCACCTTGATGGAAACAAGTTTCTGTGCATCTCTGAAAGAGATTTTCTGGGTTTGATGAGTGAGGTGGGAAGACCAATCCTGAATGTGGTTGACACTATTCCATGGGCTCAGGATCCAGAAAGAAGAAAAACGAGCAAGTGAGCTGAGTGTGAGCATTGTTCATTTTCTGTTTTCTGATTATAGATTCAGTGTGACCAAGCTTCTTTTGCCATGCCTTACCCATCACGATAGACTATCACTTGCCACCGTGAGCCATACTAAACTTTTCATTCATGAAGTTGTTTTTATTGGGATAGTTTGTTGAGTAAAATGGAAAGTAACTAATAACCCCACACACATATTGCTTTATTAATATAACACCCAAACCTTTCTATCTGGTAACAGAAAATCCAATCTGAATAATCACAGTGGAGAATCAAGTCTTAAGCCAATTTATAGACCTTCCTTGAAGGTATGGATCTTTTGAGGAAAGTACTCATAAATCTGCATCCAAATGTTTATTTTTTTACCCAGTCTTTCTACTAAAATGATGGTAAATAAAATATAAAAATGATTAAAAGATAAAACCAGTAAAAAGATAACTTTGCTCTATTTGGTTTCTGGACATATCCCTGGGATATTATCTTAACTAAGCTAATTGTTGTGGGAAAAGCCAGTTTTCTGTGAATGGTTCCTTTCTCTAGGCAGAGGCTCTTTAATTGTAAAAGAGTGGAGGAATCAACATATGCAGAAACAAACAAGAATGCATGCATTCATTACTCTCTGACCAAGTTCCTTCCTCAATGTCTTCTCCCCAGTGATGAACTTCAACCTGGAATTTCAGTTTTCGGTGAACCCCTTTCCACCATAAGTGGCTTTTTGTCAGTATATTTTAGCATAGCAATGGAAATAAAACTAGGATGTTAACTTAAAAGTTAAAATAAATAGCCACTTTTCAGAGGGTATTCCACATTGGATTTAAACTGATGCTAACACACATAGCTTTAAATATGTCATTGTTCAATAAAAGCCTGATCTATGTAGAAGTATCTCAGAATGAGAGAAGGAGAATGTTTTCATCCCACTGAATACCTACTGAAGACATGGTATGAGGAACTTGACAAAAGGACATGATGACACAGAATACCCCTGTGTATATTAATTAGTTTCTATCCCCAGTTATGTCAGTGCTGGTTTAAATGCAATCATGAAAAATGAAAACACATTTTGGCAAGGTTGGAAGCCACACATTGAGTTCAAAATGATATTCACTCACCAAGTCTGGCCTGAATCTCAGGACCACTGAGGGTTCACACTGCCTGCGTAAAACTCAGCTCTTGCTCAACTGGCACTACAACTGAAGAGTCAGCCAGCTTTCTAAATGGAGTTTGATTATATCAGACTATTCTCCCTCCTGAAATATGCACTCATGCTTGAAACAGATTTGAGTTAACTGTGTCCAGTGCCACGCCAACAAACTCACAGAACATTCCCCATCGCACAAATTCTAGTCAAAGGATTCAATTTACACACAAGTACATCACTGGGCTCATAGACACATCGTTGACAGTTTCACTAAAATTCCACCTCTGTGAGGAGCACAGAAGCTAATATAGGTGGATTATCTACCAACACTGTTACAGCTCCAGACAGGAGAAATATTCCATTAAAATTAATATATTTCTTATACTAGAAAGTATACATATTTTAAAGAGGTAGTATATTGTCCTTCCATAGGCAAAATACACAAATGCAGAAGACAGTGGATACTAGACATGAAGGTGATTCCATTCATTAATATAGCCTGAGGTCTGCCAGCCATCTCACAGAAAGCTGCCTACTTGAACTTCTTAGTTCCCTAAGGCAAATAGTTTTGGCTCTAGTATCAAGAAGACATTCAGAATCCAATCATGTCTTGGATCTCCATTCCTATTATTTGGACACAAATTGAAGAAATCTTGATTAAACATCATGTTCAACATGGCAGACCCTGCTCTAGAAGCCTCATATCATGTCTTTGATATGTTTAACACCTCCCAGTGATTCCTTATGCACGCATGGAGAAAGCCTGGTAGCTTTGCCATGCTGAACAAAGCATTGTAAACACTGTCAATCAATTATCTACTGGCGTAAGTTTGTACCAATCACATCATTTCTGTGATCTGGATACAAAAGCATCCCTGATTTTCTCAGAAAGTTCCTTCTCAGGACATTTGTGCCTGCTTATTCCTCTGCCCAGTGAACTCTGTCCAGATAGCCACATAATCAGTTGCTTATCATTTCTTGTCCAACATACAACATGTAAAAGGATCACACTGGTCAATGGACATGTTTGTGAGGAACTCTCTTGATTGTTAATTGATGTAGGGATGTGTAGCCCAGAGTAGGTGGCACATCTTTGGGGCAAGTGTCCTATGCTATATAAGTCCCCATTCTCCAGGTATTTCACTCTTTCCATCTCACTTCCCTAAAATGTGCTGGGCCTTGGCAAAAGAAAGAGTGTTAATAAAGATGTGTAGAGTTAAGAACCCAAAGTCACTTATTCTCAGGAACTTGATATGCTGTGTTTCTCTGTGTTGATTTCTGCCTCTTTCTGGGTTATTGTATTACTTTTATAAAACACAAAGTCCAGTTCAATCTTAGAACAATTGCCTTTGCACTCTTACTTTTCTACTCCTCTAGGCTATGATTAAATCTACTCCAGCATTAAATGTACTTTAGCTGGAAAAAATATTCTTCAACTGATGATGGATAAAGCATGGCTTTCTTCCTCTGTACACACAAAGTTCTATTGTAGAAGGCTGCTTGTTCATTTCCTGGCCACCTGACTCCTGAAATAACCACACAGAAACTGTATTAATTAAATCACTGCTTGGCCAATCACTGTAGCATATTCCTAGCAAGCTCTTACATATTAAATTAACACATTTATATTATTTTATATTTTACCATTAAGCTTGTGGCTTACTGGCCAGGTTCCAGCTAGTGGCTTGCATCTTTCCCTTCTGGTGCCTCTATTGCATCTCACTGGCTCTGCCTTCTTTCTCCTAGCATTCAGTTTAATTTTTCCTGACTACCTCTACTCTGCCCTATCACAGCCCAATACAGATTCTTTATTCATTAACCAATAAAAGCAACACATATACAGAAGGACTTCCCACATCAAAGTTTTTATAACCATGCTACAGCAATTTATTTTTTCAGTTCAACTCATCCTTATTTCCCTGGGCGAAGGTCACAGAAAACATTGTACAGCTGCAGCATATATGACCAGTTTTCACTGTTAGTGGTTATTAAACATTAAAGGTAACGTGGAAAAAATAAGTTAACAAGCCAACATAGCCATTAATATTCACTTAACTAGAGCCTGTTGACCTTAAAGATAAATCTTAATCATGGAAAATGATGAGCATCACCAGGGAAAAATGTATTGGAACACTGTCAGGCCCTGAAATGACAGAGGGCAGAGCTGTTTGATGTCAGCAAGTCTTTCCTGGAAAAAACTCAGTCTCATATCTGTCATTTTAATTTTTAGGAAGTTGTTTAAAATATTTTTAATATATTGGAATATGAAAGTAGCTCTGTCTAATCATGTTCAAAATAGTTAAAATTATTATTACATGTAACTGTGTTTTCCTTCCATGTCACTCACTTAAATGCACAATAGTCCTCTTCTCCAAGATGTGCCAATTTGAATCCCTGTGCTTCATTCTCTGGCTTCCACCTATAGTGATGGGCACATTGTCCTGACTGCCCTTCACATTCTACTGCAAGATTCTAGACAATCTGACTGGTTATTCATTCTTATATTCACCACTGTGATTACTATGATTACTTCCTAATGAAAAAATCTTATCCCTCCTACTGGCACACAGCACTCTAAGAGCTTCCTACCCCTCTTCTCGGTACCTCAGTGTGGATTCAGCTGTGGGCTAAGTAGGCTCTCTACTCTTTAGAGCAGCATGCAACCATACCCTGAGGGTACCTCCCCTTTCCATACTAAGCATAAGCTTACAGCATAAAACTACTTTCCAACTTCTAGATCCTACTATAAAATAGACCCTCTTCATAGGATTTGGGGTGGTATGACTGGAGTCCCAGAACTTGGGAGGTTAAGGAAGAATTGTCATGTGTTTGAGGTCAGAGCCTGGGCTACAGTGTGAAACTTTTACCTATAAATTGTTACCTAAGCCATTCAGATGCAAATAGTCAATATTTCTCAAGGTTTCATTATATATTGAAATCTAATGATTAATAATAATAATAATAAATTATTAATAACATTTTGAAAAATAAATCTTAAAAAGAAAAACAGGAAATAGATGGGTTATCATAAGCTTTCATGAATGGTAGTCTCTCAACATAATATAAATTCAACTAACTAGAATATATCCAGGTCCAAATGTTAGAACTAACTTGATTTCTAGTACACATGAGAGAATCAACATGTATCTAAATGCACCCAAGAATTTCTGGGTTTTATTTTCAAAAGTCTTTGTGCTTGTATAGATGAGTGGTCCTCACTTTGCTGTGTCTGGGGATTCAAACAACACATCCCTAAGGAGACACTCTCAAGAGTAGGGTTCACTTTGTCATCTTTACTGATGCTGACCTCTTCCAGATTCTCACTGATATAAATAGCAAAAATATAAAAGCAAGAAAACACTACTCTTGCAGAGAGACAAGAGAAGAGGATCATCCATGGACACTAATGTGTCTGAATTTCTGCATATTAATATAAGCAACAGCAAGAGAGTAAAGCAAGAATTATTGAGTTACAGAAATTTATCATTTTATAAGAAAAGTTTCAATATTTCCTCCTGCTCATGATTACATGGCAACATAAACTTGATGCCAGGGATAGAATCTTGTTCAGTACTGGGGCTATGCTCTTATTAAATACAGAGAAACTACTGATCGGATTGTCTCTAAGACCAAAAATTCCATCAGTAAAGGAGCTCTTTAATTTCTTTTATTTTTATTTTTTTTAATACAGGACTTTTATGTGTAGCTTTTGCTGGCCTCAAACTCAGAGATATGCCTCGCTTTGCTCCTGAGTGCTGAAGTTAAATGAGTATACCACCATTGATGGGTGACTTGAATTTCCTTATTTAAGAGTTTAGTTACTACAAGTAAAATCTATACTAAAAGAGAACTCTCAGACTTAAGAATTCTTCTACTGTATGTCAAACACAGTCACCTGTTCAACAAAATCTACACTCATGCTTAACTTACAGAGCTGTTACTGTTAAATGACTGTAAAGCCAATAAATACACTTCCTTGATTTTTTATTCCATTCTAATCATGTAGACTCAGACAACTCATATCCTCAAATGAAATTTGATAAAACCTGATGTATCCTAATGTATATTCACATTCTCTTTTACTTTCATTCATATGTGATATTTACATGAGAGTCAAGCCAGAAGTCAACTTCGGGTGTTGTTTATCATGAAAATGCTTGCCCCCTTTTTAAGATAGGGTCTTTAATTGGACTGGTGTTAACAGAATAGGCTTGGTTTTGCTGGCTAGTGAACCCTAAGGATGCATCTGTCTCCATATCCTTAGATGTAGAATTATAGATTTCCCTTTGCTTATCCTATTTACAGTTTTGTTTCTATTGCTGTAATTAAACGCAGGCCAAAAACAACTTGAGGAGGAAAGGATTTTCTGTTTTGTGTTTTAAAAAAATTTATAGACTGTAGTCCATCATTTAAGAAAGTCAAAACAGGAACTCAAGGTAGGAGTTTGAAGTAGAAGCCAACAATGGAACACTACTTATTAGCTAACTACCTGTTTGGATTCAGCTACCTCTTTTATGCAGCCTAGAGCCACCTACCTAGGAATGGCATTTCCCACGATGGTATGGTACTTCTATATCAAATAGCAACCAAGAAAATGGCCTACAGATATGACACAGGCCAATCTGATGAAAGCAGTTCCTCAACTGAGGTCCTTTCTAACATGGTATGTCTAAATTTGTGACATGTAGTCAATAAAAACTAACGATCAAATATTACAAGTGTGTATCATTGCACCAGCTTTTTTAATGCTGACTCTGCAGATTTAAATGAGGTCCTTCTGCTTGTATAGCAAGCACTTTTCCAATGGAGTCAACTCTTCAGCACTTTATTCATTTTAACCAAATAGTTGTCAAACAAAATTTGAATCTATTTATTGTGTACATGTTATGAAACATGTTTACATAATAAAATTAATTGCTTAATCAAATTAAAATGTATTACCTCATATAACTGTTTTTATACTTGTAGTTTAATCTATTATCTTAACATTAGTCAAAAATATAGTATTTAGAGCACATCTTTTGTGGGATAATGTTTTTCTACACTGTGAAATATGTCTCTCCTAAGGCACCTTCTGATTGGTTTAATAAGGAGCTGAACAGTCAATATCTAGGATGATGTGGGATTCCCCTCTGTATGCTATGAATATGTTTTATTACCATTGGTTAATAAAGAATCTTCTTTGACGTATGACAGAGCAGAATAATGCCAGGCAGGAAATTTGAAAAAGATATATAGAGAGTATAGGAAGAGTTAAGGAGACACCATGTAGCTGCCAAAGGAGAAGGATGCTGAAACGTTACCAGTAGGCTACAGCCTCATAGTGATAATTAGATTAATAAAATGTATTAATTTAAGATATAAGAGTTAGTTAATAAGAAGCCTAAGCTAATAGGCCCCAAACAGTGTTGTAATTAATATAGTTTCTGTGTAATTATTTGAGTCTGGGTGCCTGGGAAACAAAAAAGCAGTCTCCATTTACACTAAGCAGAAGAGGATAGGCAGGAATCCCAGACAGAAAAATGAACTCTGTGAAGGGATCAGAGAGAGGGTGATTCACAGTCAGACACAGATGAAGTGGGATGCACAATACTGATCAGAGGTAACAAGCCCCATGGCAGAACATAGATTAACATAAATGGGTTAATTCAAAATTTAAGAGCTAGTTGAGAACAAGCCTAAGCAAAGGCCAAAATTTCTTCACTAATAAGAAGTCACTGTGTCATTATTTGGGATACGGCTGTATAAAGAAAATCTGGTTACAACAAGTTGGTGCCCAATTTAGAATGCAGACCCACAACCCTAGGATTAAGAGTCCCATGTTCTATGTGCAGAAAACCAGGTCTAGACTGAAAAAAATGCAAAACAAGTATAGTATACTTAAAATGTACTTAGGTACATAAGAAAGAAAAGAAATGGGTAAGGTCAGTCATAGAAAAATAAATATTTTAATAAAGTAATATATTTAAAGAATGATTAAATTAATATAAAAAGAAAAAGCCTTGTAAGAACTTTATTAACTTTAATTTTTTAAATACTAATGAGTAAAAAGCAAACACTTATGAAAGACATTGAATTGCAGAAAAAAACTGTTGAATTAAGCCATCAAATATATTTTAAGAATGTCTTAACTCCAGAATGGAAGTTAGGAAACATGTTGTTTGGGGGGATAGATTATGCTGTTGTTTCCAATGGGAATCAAAAGTTATGGATTCCTTCAAATTTAATAAGGATCAGATTTGGCAGGGGAGACATCCTGAAAATATTGACTGCAGACATAAAGAAATAAACCAAGAAAATTTACAAGACAGGTGATGTATATGCTGATCCCTCTACATGAGTACAGCTCTGAGACTGGGTAAGACATAAGTCCTCATTATTATTATTATTATTATTATTATTATTATTATTATTATATATACCATCCTTTCATATGGGATGGATAGAGATTTATATTATAGTTTGTCTATGCAGTTAAAATGGAATTATAAAGTTGGCATATGTCTTTTACCTGCTCAAACATAGAACAGAGAATCATCCTCAGGTATCTTGCTCACTCTGCATATTCCATACTTGTTTTATTTCAGATATGTATGTTACATTTAAAAGTTGGTTTGCTTCCAGAACAAAAAGACAAGACACAAATGAAGAAAAGACAAGTAACTCAAGTGATCCATCCCTCAAAATATCTCTGCTACAGTTTTCTTCAAATATCTGCATACAGGATGACTTCAAATTGACTTGATGAGATAGTCCAGCCTCAGTCTGCTCCATCCAGGACTTCAGTTAAGCCCTGCACTTTCCCCTACACAGAAACTAGACAACAAATGATTCATCTAGCTCTCTTGTGTTTTGACTGTTACCCCAAATTTCTCAGGGTCACAGAAAGAAGTCATTGTTTCCAGACATCAGGAATTAATTTTAAAAACATGGTGCCCAAATTCCCAAGAGAGATGGGGTCATTCAGTGGGTTATGGATATTTGTTATTATTTAGGGGGTTAGTTGCAGGTTGTTATTGGTCATGATCAGGCAGGAAACCAAGCAAAGTAGATTGACTCTTTTTCATTTTTCTATCCTTTCTTTCCTACCTGGTAAAAAATGGAGTGGAATGATAAGATAAAAGGGTGGTCTATTGAGTCTACTAAATAGAAACTACTAGTCTCAAATATTTTAAATTGGTATGGATTTTTATATATTGCTACAGAAATAAGGCTATTTTTGTTTTAATTGACTGTGTATATGTTTCTGCTCTTGTTTAAGGGATTTGGGCCATACAGATCATTTAAAAATGTGAATAAAGTTCTAGTCCTTGGAAGGTATCATTATAAACTATTTGGATAATTAAGAAGTGAAGGTTAGTAGTTAGTCATAGATAATAATCAAACTTGTAGTCATGTTAGGTATCTTTTCAATGTTAAACAGATAGATATTTTAGATAGTTGGTTTTCAAACACTTCAGAGATCTACAGACTATGGCATTTAAATTATTTTAATAACATAAGGCTTTTCATGACATTGAGATACATCTGCTTCAGGCAGCAACAATCCACTTCAGAGAAAATGATGGGCATCTAAGAACTTCCATATAGAGTTTTCTTTTAATACGGCAAAGCTAACCACTGGGCAAAAATTGCCCTTGCCTCGGCTGTTGCTTGGACAAACAGGACATAAAAAAGTGACTGACAAATTTGGCCAAGACAAGATTGGAAAGTCCTTCAAAATTCCTGCTCCACAGAAAAGTCTGTCAGATATTCTAGATGTATAGGTTGAAGAAGATTGCCCCAACACTACCGAGGAAACTTGGGTGACTGTCTAGGCAGCTAGCTCTATCTATCATTTCTATAGTTTTAGAAATTACTTCCAAAGTTTCACTTCCTGCTTACTCAAGTAAAATTTTATTCTTCTCAGACCTCTAAGAAGGTTGAAGACTAGATAGTTATATTTTTAGTTTTTCTTGTTACCAAATTCAGAAAAAGAAAAAAAAATTAAGGAAATGTAAAGTGTATAAAGGTTGAAAACATAAAAGCTTAAGTTGTTCATCTAAGAAAATGTTTCATAAGCTACACAGAAAAAGCTTATCTTGAAAAGTCAAAAATAAGAAAAAAATGCTTTATGATCTAAAAAAGTTATCTTTAGGTTTGTAATACAAGTTGCTATAGAAAGTAATTTTATATAAAACTTTGGACTCACTCAGATAATAGAATACTTAATCTGAAGTTGCAAAATAAAAATCAACTGGTCATTGTGAATGTAATTCTTTACTGATAATTTTTACTGTACTAGAATTAAAACCTTTTCTTTATATTTAGACAAAAGGGGAAATGCTATGGAATGATCTTTTGTACACTTTGAAAATGTGTCTCTGCCAAGGGTCTTCTGATCATTTTCATAAAGAGCTAAATGTCCAGTAGCAAGGGAGGACAGGATAAGTGGAACTTTCAAACAGATTTAGGAACTCTGGGAAGGAATCAGAGAGAGAGAGAGAGAGAGAGAGAGAGAGAAAGAGAGAGAGAGATTAGTCAGTTAGACACAGAGGAAGTGGGATGCACGGTATTGAGCAAAGGTAATGAGCC
This sequence comes from Ondatra zibethicus, assembly GCA_004026605.1. Lineage (NCBI taxonomy): Eukaryota > Metazoa > Chordata > Mammalia > Rodentia > Cricetidae > Ondatra > Ondatra zibethicus. The sequence goes on from PVIU01015669.1 coordinate 18,596, forward strand.
ATGTGGTAGAATGTAGATTAATACAAACGGGTTGATTTGAGATTTAAGAACTAATTGAGAAAAAGCCTAAACTAACCACAAACTTTCATAATTGATAAGAAGTCTCCATGTTATTGTTCAGTAGCTGGTGAGCTAAAGAAAGTCTGGTTACATACATCTCATTAACCTCCTGTCTAACGGAAATGTGTCATTTAACCAACACACTGCTCCCATTTTCTCTCTATCTAGCCTATTGGTAACCACAGTCTCTCTCTCTCTCTCTCTCTCTCTCTCTCTCTCTCTCTCTCTCTTTCCCTCGCTCCCTTCCTCTTTCCCTCCTTCCCTCCACTGCATGTATTTAAGATGAGCAGTATCTTGTTTTGTACTTAATATTTCATTTAGCATAGTATATTCCTGATTCATTTAAATCTTCACATGAAATAGAACCCCACTCTCATTTCAAGACTTAATAATACTTGAAAGTATATATACTACATTTTATCTATTCTTCTACTTATAGACACTTAAATATATCCACATTTTGTTAGTATTAATAGTGCTGCAACAGATATAAAGCTTTTTATATCTCTTTGGAAAACCAACTTCATTTCTACTGTTTAAATATTTAGTCACAGTATTGCTAGGTCCAATTTTAGTGCCATTTGCAATTTTATGAGCAATTACCAGATTATTTTTATAATTATCAAGAATTCTCCATCTTCAATGCTCAAGATGATAACAATAGTCACACAACAAATATGAGGTGATACTTCATTGGGATTTCAATTTGCATTTACCTGATTTAGAGATATGTGTTTTGTCTTATATATATTGGTCATTTTGGGTCACAGTCTGAAAATAGCTACTCAGATTATTTGGCCCAATTGAAATCAAACTGTTTTCTTCCATTTTGTTAGTTGGGTTCCAACATGAAATATTTGCAGCAAGCTCTTTATCATTGAGCTCTCGAGACAGCACACTTTGGTTATTTTGTAAATGTGTATATGAACCAAAACCATTTTATGCTCTATAAAATTACCAGGAAACCATTTGAGTTCTGTCTTCATCCTTTCACAATCATCTACTGTAAAGATAGTGTAAATCTAAGCATGTATCCCATGACTACTGAGAAGATAATGTTAAGTATGCATCTGTGTCTTAAATTTTCTGTTTCCTTTTCTTAATTAGACAGTAGCATAACTACACTAAGTCCTGGCGAAAAGACGAGCAAGATTCTTTGATAAACATTTTCCCCCATCATTTCTTGTGCTGGCCCCATTCTTGGCTTGGATCTATCTGAATACAGTTGTTGAACTACTTATTCCTGCATTTAAGATGTCCTAGGCTCTGTGAATTTTTCTGTAACATCTATCTGCCTTATTCTTAGCTGAATGATTTTGAAAAAAAAACAGAGGCTTCTTGAGCTTGGGTTTCCTCATCCGTAAAATGAGAGTTATAATAAAGCATGTTTAACAGTTCCATTATCAGTCATGTAAGATAATTCTTGGCAAAACACTAAACAAATGTTAGTTATTTTTAGCATGTAAGACTATCACTGCACATCCTGCTTTGCTACCATATACAATCGCTGAACTATTGTCAATAAATTACCTACAGCAATTCAATACATCTCAGCAGATTCACCTGAATAGTTTTCAAATTACAAAATGCGCTGAATGTTCAAAAGCGAGAAAACAAAAATACTGAATCACACAGAGGCTCACTGAATTTAGATAAAAATGTGGATTAAAGGAAAATAAGTTGCTTAAATTATATATCTCTGGACTGTATTGTCCAATGCCTTCATTTCTAGGGTGTAATTATGACAAATTACAATTTTTTCTATACCATAGGCACAGTTTCTGAATTTTGAAATATGATAGAAATAGGCATCATGGATTTATTTAAGCAACTGTTGAATGTAATCTTAATATAGCAAGAACATGTGTGCATGTATATGTGTGCTTATGTGTATGAATGTGTGTGCATGCGTGTGTGTATGTGCGTGTGTGCATGTGTGTGCATGCCTCTGTGTGTGTGTGTGTGTGTGTGTGTGTGTGTGTGTGTGTGTTGGGGAAGGTGTCTCATGTGTGCTGAAACCATAAGCACAAACCAGAATCTGGGAGGGATCAGCAAAGAGACTGAAGAATAAGAGATTAGAGGAAAATAATCTGCTGTTTATTCCCTACTGTTCTTCCACAATGCTGTCCTTGATTCCCAGGTGCTCAGCTAAGGAAAATGCCAAAAAACAATAGAGCATGGCACCTAAACCAGGCAATTTATTTGGAAAAAAAGATGAGGTCAAATTTAGAGGGCAAGAGCTACCTAGCAACTACTATGTGTCATGTCTTTCCATATTTTCTTTCTTGGAGCATGGGTGAAAGTGAAGGTTCACCTCTCAGCTTGGGCTGGAATGGAGCCAGATGGAAGGATTGTGGTTGTAATGACCTCCAGTCAAGGTCAGATGTGACTCTCTACCATCATAGAATGTTGTTCAAACAATGTCCAATAGCAATCCACAGAATACAACAGGGTTCAAGATACATCAAAAAGAGAAATCAAAGAAAATTAGGCTGCTTAAGCCTTATTTGTATATGAAACTTTTCTTCCTATTGCAAAAATCATTACAATCCATGCTCATTTGTCTCTGCAACTTTGCAATCTGTTTTTACCCTTTATGTCTTACAGGCTTCCTTCAACATTCCTTGAAGGTGAGTGCCAATTTGTTCCTATGCCTGGAGGAAATGAGATGTGGAAACAGAGCTATTAAAATATTAAAACACCATTATTATATACCTACCTGAGTGATGAAACAATTGAGAAGTAAGGTTAAAAGCAATTTGGTGCTTCTATTTTTTTTTTAAGAAATTACAATGTCCAACTTTGTACCCTTTGTCCATGCGTTTCTGTGCTGATACACATGGATTTTTTAGAAATGCAGTCATTTTTAAATACTTTGTTTTTATTAATTTAATTATAATTATTATTATAATAATAATATTAATATAATTATAGGCTGAGCTTTTCAGTAATCTTGAAATTTATGTCTTTGTTTTATATTGCTCTAAATATCAGGTGGAGAAGCATCATTCAGGAACGAGAGAGAAGTGGTGCCATTGGCTCTACAAGGTTTGTGTGTCAGGAAAAACATATATACTATGTTATTCCAAGACTAGCACCTCTTGTTTTACTGAATAGCAATAAATCAACTTTTTAATTTCTGTGGGAAAAAATAAGTTTGAGTGTTTAGATCGGGTCTAGTGGTTAAGAAGTGTGGAGGGATTTGAGAAATGGCTTGGTGTTTAAGAGAACTTGCTGCTATTTTAGAGGCCTATGTACCCACATGCCTGCTCACAAATGTCTGTAACTCCAGTTTTGGGGGATCTGATGCCTTTTCTGGCTTCCGCAGGCACTGCATTCACATGGTACTTAGACACATACCAAGTACCCACACACATAAAACAAAAGAAAAAATAAAGAAGAGGTGAAATCATGGCCAAGAGATGTTCAATTCTCCACAACAAATCTCTATATTTAGAAAAATGAAATTTTGGAAATGATTGTGTTGTTGGGAAAGCTTTTAAGTTGTCAAGATGATGTAAATACAAAAGTACAAAGATGGTCTCCATTTCCATAATTGTCAGTGTTTGGTCATGACTGAAGTGGTACATGTGACATTTGTACTGTGAAATAGTTTTCAATGTGTGCAGCAAAAGAGGTGGCTGGCTATGTAGCTGGACATGTACCATGTAGAGAGCCTCAATGTCTGTTACCACAAATATGTTTTGAAATCTTAATTTTACCCAGTGTGAGGATATTCAGACATGAGGTCTTTAGGAGATGCATAGGATACTAGGGTGGTGATGAGTGCACTTGAATGGGAATGCAGAGACCTGAGGTCTTCCTTTTCACTCAGTGAACTTGGATGGAATGACATCATGCATGAGCTAAAAAGTGGGGCTTTACCATAAGCTAAACTGTCAGTATTGAGAAAGTAATTTAGTTGTCTGCAGCTATAGAACTTATAGTACATTATGGTAGCTTTATTGACTAGGACACATGGCTAAAGAACAGAGTATTGCAGGGACCAGAGGAAGTGGATAGGACTCATACTTACAACTGTACTTCACTCCTAAGTAATATTTCTCTCCCCTCATATTTTACACAGATCACTGCTGCATTCTATCAAATAACTGACACTCACCTGATTAAATTACTACTTATATATATTTCCCAATTTGAAAATCAACCGTGATGACTTACAAAGAAATAAATTTAAAATTCATAGGACAGTAGGATCCATTGAGCTTCACAGAGTCCCAAGAGCTGCAGTGAGATGGGAGAATAGAAAACAAATGAGGGGAAAAGTACAAAATTAACACACTAAAGGAGAAGACAGAAAGAGGAGAAGGGCTGAGTCTACTTGAGCCTCAGTCGGCCAAAGGATCATGCTCAGAAAAGCATAGAACTGTTATAGAAAAGTTATAGGAACTGGTAGAGGTGAGTACTATGTAAACCACCCACACAATGTCACTTTGGACCTTCTGCATTCCCAGATAACTTTCCATTAAATGATCTTTTTTCCTGTAACTCTCCCATGGCTCTGTGAATTTCATTGTACAAAAGAAAAAAGTAGAAGCTCCTGCATCTGCCCTCCAGACTGTTATTTGTTTAGCTTGTTTTTTGTTTAACAAAGTATTTAATAATTTCAAGAAATTTTTTATGGAAGTTGTCAAATCTCATCATGTTGTAAAACATTTTATAATCCCCATGTCCTAGGAGCTACACTTAGAATTAAATAAGATTCAGTGGCTTGGAGCACTTGATGCTCTTGCAGTGGACCCCAGTTCAGTCCCCAGCAACCACCTGATAGTTTATAGTAGTCTGTAATTCTAGTTTAGGGGATCCAACACCTTGTTGTCACCTCCATGACAATCAGACATAGAAAAGGTATGTTTAAACCCGTGTACGCAAGCACTCATACACATAAACTAAAAATAAATAGAAGCTGGGTGGTGGTGATGCACGCCCTTAATCCCAGCACTCATGAGGCATAGATAGCCAGATCTCTGAGAGTTTGAGGCTAGCCTGTCCTACAGGAGCTAGTTCCAGTACAACTAGGGCTGTTAAACAGAGAAACCCTGTCTTGAAAAATGAAAATAGATAGATAGATAGATGATAGATAGATGATAGATAGATAGATAGATAGATAGATAGATAGATGATAGATAGATAGATAGATAGATGATAGATAGATAGATGATAGATAGATAGATAGATAGATAGATAGATAGATAGATAGATAGATAGATGATAGATAGATAGAATATCATTTGTTTTTTAGATTACATACACACATGTACCAGTACACTTACATACTAGTTTACCTAAGACTTATTCTCTTATTCTACATTAAAGATGGTACTCTTATCCTTCTTTTCTTTTTCCAGGCAGGATATTTCTGCAACTAAAGTTGCCCATAAGCTCCTGACCATCTTACCTCTAACACCCACGTGCTGGAACTGCAGATGTATGACACCACACCTGGCTAAGGTACCTTATGTGCTTTGTTTCTGGGTATTTTGTCATTATTTTCTCACAATGTGAACTCTTTCTGGAAAACAGTATTTGCAGCGTCTATTAAGTATATCATCATGCAGATTCACCACTGTCAAGTTGGCGGTTGCCACAGTACTACACAAGGCCATTTGTTCCTGAGGTCATGTATCTCTACTCTGTAATTTAGATTTGCATGGACCTTTCTCTAATATATAATTTTCTCTCTAATCAGGATGAGTTGTTTTCCAATTTTACATTTACAAAGGGAACAGAGTAGTCTGACTCCAGGCCAAGATCCAATATGGGTTTCTAGACCTGATCATAGCAATTATAAGCCTTTGACTGGCAGACCTCATAGGCAACAATTCCTCCCTTCCCCACACTGGCCGTGGTGAACAATCTAGAGCCTAGACTCTAGGCACTGATATGTTCAGCAGAGAACTACAATCAAGGACTAAGCTCTCATAGTCTGTATTGTTCAAGGGCTAAGGTGCATTCTTAGCCCAGGCACACTCATCAGAGACCTTGATTTCAGAGCCCTCTAACTGAGTGAGCACTTTTTCCATTGTTTGTCCCCTTCATGTTCCAGCTCTCCAACCGAGCATCCTGTACTCATAAAAAGAAATGGGTCTTTTATTTTGTTTTCCTGAGTAATCAAAACAATGACCACTTGAAAATGGTCAAGTCTGTCTCCTCAGGAATGAAACTTATACAACATCTGTCAGAAGTCAGGAAATTTTATATACCTTTAGAACTGACAAATTCCATATTTCTCATAATGTTTAAAGACTTTGTGCAAACAAGTACCGAAGGTGAGCATAAATCTGGTTGATTCTCAGCCCTTCAGCCTTCTTGGTGCTTTCTCAGAAATATGTCTTTGCCCTTATGGAGTCAGGATTTCCAGGGGAAGCTGGTGTAGGAGGTTTTTCTGTATTTGTGTTGCTTTCATTGGTGAATAAAGAAACTGCCTTGGCCTTTTGGTAGGGAAGAAATCAGGTAGGCAGAGTAGACAGAATGTAATGCTAGGAGGAAGAAGGGCAGTGTGGCAGATGCCATGGTTTTCCTGCCCGAGACTGATGCTGGTTAGAAGCTTTCCCGGTAAGCCACGACCTCGTGATGAACACAGATTAATAGAAATGGGTTAGATCAAGAGTGAGAGTTGGCCAAGAGGAGGCTAGATATAATGAGCCAGGCAGTAATTTAATTAATGTGATTTCTGTGTGGTTATTTTGGGGCTTAAGCTAGCCGGGCGGCCGGGAGCTGGTGGTGGGACAGGGCCACCGCTCCTCTCATTACAGGAAGCACAAGTAAATTCTTGACTTTTGTTTCTTACACTCTGTTCCCTCTCTAGTTGTCAGAAGAACTTCCTCCCTCACAGGAAATAAGGCATGTTTAACTCTTCAAGTTACATTGGAATGTCTGATCCTATGTAAAGAGGACTGCAGGCAGATGTCAGAAAAATATCTTCCTCCTGGTCATCATGCTTTGTCTTGGTCAATTGTTCACCTAGTGGGAAAGAAAATGCCAATAAGAACATGTAACTTCATGAAGCAAGAGAAAAGTATATCTATCTATCTATCTATCTATCTATCTATCTATCTATCTATCTACCTACATATATATATATAATTCTGTACTTCATATAGAATATACTCATGAAAACCAAAACAAAGAGACTGAGAAAATAGCCCAGTCACTAAGGTACTTGCATTATACATACTTGATATTCCAGCACTAAGGAGGCAGAGGAGGTCAGAACTGTGGGGCTCTATGGTCTGATAGCCTAGGCTGCTTGCTGAGTTCCCAGTCAATTAGAGACCCCATGCCAAAGAACAAGATGGGGAGCATCTAAAAAATTACAACCAGGTTGTCCTCTACATGAACCTGCACGTACAGCTACACACACACACACGCACACATGCACGCATGTACACAGCTATGTAACATATACAGGGACACACAGACAGAACCAAAATAAAAATTCTCTGCATGCTTTTTGAAAGACAAGGGAATTAAATAGAAACGAGATGCATTAATTATGGGCAGGCTTGTTTACACGTTCTCTGTGCTAACAAATGTTCTTCTGTGCATCTTACCTTTATGCTTGTTCTTCCATTTTAGAGATTTTATTTGATGAAGTCTCAGAAAAAAAATGACATGAAAAATGGTTTTTATAACTGCCGAAGAGAGATCACTAGAGCTATATAAATTAGTTAGTTTCCCCATATTTCATTAATTAATTGAATATGTTTCTTTGCTTGTCAAGGACCGATAGAACATGCCTATTTAAGCATGAGTTAGACGTTTTAGATTCATGCCTGTCTGACTAATTGATTTGTTCTTCATTTAAGCATTGAGAGCAGGATTAGCTGTATACTCAGCTAGCTTCTAGGGTTCACCTAACAATGGGAGAGAGGGAAAAAGAAAGGACCTCTTTCTAGTGGCCTGAAAGCAAGGCCAGTGACACAAAGCCAGACATTTAAGAAAATAGCTAGAATATAATTAAGGCCACTGTGCTTTGAAGTTTCTGAGGAGAAGTAGCCCACTCTGTACTAAATGGTGGCAAAAATCAAGATTATAATTATTATTAAAATATAAAGATTTATTTTTACTTACATATGTTTATGTGTGGGTGGTTTTATGCATGTTCATTTTAATTATGTTAGCCATTAGACTGGAGAGATTGGTCAGTGGTTAAAACGCTTGCTGCTGTTCCAGAGAAGCAGAATTTGGCACCAAGCACCCATGTGTAGAGGCTCACAGCAGCCTGTAACTTCAGATTCAGGATTCAAAGCCCTCATCTGTACACACCTGTAAACACATGACAAACATTTAGAAATGCATCTACACATACAATTAAAAAATAAGTAAATATTGCACATTATAGCAGGTAGCATAAAAATCACTTTATACCATGGCAAATATTTCATTATTTTAATATTTGATGTTATTATATTGCTTTCTTCTAAATAGACAAGTCATTATTTGTTGGGAAAATAACAGACTTTCAAAGTAAAGTCAAGTAATTTACATTCAGAATTTTAAATAAAGTATTTAAACATTTTGTTAGAAATTAATATGTAGCTATAAACTATTTTTAAAATGTATGTGATTTTTTTAAACCCCATGGATAGACAATAAATGTTAAATCCATAATACAATGTTAAACAGTAATGACATTCTGGGACTAACAAAAATAACACAATTTTCACCAATGAATTTTAACAAAGGGCACTCAAATTGGTTAGAAGCAGCAGTACACATCTACAAAACTGCTGAGGGCATCAGAAATACCAAACAGTAACAGTAGTTACTCAGTAACAGTAGTTAAGAAAATGTGTAAAGAGTAACACAGCTGGGTGGTTGTGGCACACGACTTTAATCCCAGCACTTGGGAGGCAGAGGCAGATGGATCTTAGTGAGCTTGGGGGCAGCCTGTTCTACAAAGCAAGTTCTGGAAAGCCAGGGTTGTTACACAGTGAAACCCTGTTTCGAAAACCCAAGAGAGAGAGAGAGAGAGACAGAGAGAGACATAGGTGAAGCATATAATTTTTATACTTAATAATTTTATATCAACTTCACACAAGATAGAGTCATCCAAGAGGAGGGAGCCCCCAATTGAGAAAATGCCTCCATAAGATCATATAAGTACACAGGGCATTTTCTTAATTAGTGGTTTATGTGGGAGGGTTCAGCACATTGTGGATTAGGCCACCCCTGGGGCGGGTGGTCCTGGGTGCTGTAAGAAAGCAGGCTGAGCGAGAAATGAGGAGCAAGCCAGAAAGCTGCAACTCTTTATGGCCTCTGCAGCAGCTCCTGCCACCCAGGTTCCTGATCTGTGTAAGTTCCTGGACTGACTTTCTTCAATGATTAACATTAATATGGAAGCATAATCTAAATAAATCTTTTCCTCTCCATGTTTTGGGTCATGGTGTTTCATCATAGCAATAGTAACCCTAAGACAATAATAATAGTGATTTGGTTAATTTGTTATTGATCCCCTGTGGATGTAGTTAACATAAGAAGAATAAAAAATGGCATAGATATTTTGTTTTAATGTATTTTAATTGAAATAAAATTCTATCACTCTCCACCTGTGTTTTCTACCTTCAACCCTTCCCATGTCACCTACTCTCAAGTTGATTCAAGTTGATAGCTTCTTTTATTTGATTATTATTATTACATATATATGCGCATATGCACACACACACAAACACACACACACATATATCTTGCTGAGTCCACTTTTATGGTTTGTGTGTTTTTGTGTGTATGGGGCTTCAGGCCAGCCTCTGCTTTCAACAACCAATGATGGGCTCATCCTGAAGAGATACATTTCTTTTCTCTCAGCAGTCACTGGATGTCTTAATTTCTACTTTAAATTGAAAATTAAGACTGTCCTTAACTGTGTGGGCACAGGCACATGGGAATTATACCTTCTCTCTTAGTGTGAATTTACTTTCTATTTTATCTCTTCCTAGGTTTATACATTAATCTGTAAAGATTTTGAAAATCTTAGATTATAATAAATTATTCTGAGACTTCCTATTTGGCCTTTAAAATGTTTTTCTTACAGTGCTTATCATTAAAATTCTGACTCCTAACACTCATTTGCTTTCCACGTCTTTCAAAAGGCAACAGCATCACACTTGTTAAAATCATAATCATTAAAAGTCAGTGTACTCCAATGAGTTAAAAGCAATAAAATATGTTGCTATTTTGTTTTTATTGTCAAAGTTACTAAAATTGGAATTGAGAGGCATAGTAATTATTGAAAGAGGTGTCACTTCTGTATGGATGAAATTTTTCTTCCAAAAGCATTGCTCTAAGTTGAAATTATTCTAAACTATGCAAAAATATGTCACCTAGAATCTTCCATATTTCATTCTTTTTATTACTTCTATTCATTTCTAAAATGAAGATCAGCCTGTGTTTTATTTTTATGATGCTTTAGTTTATCAAGCACCAAATAAATTCCAAATGTTTACTAATAATATTAATATGGACCTTTTACAGATGGGGACAATTCAGATTGCATATTCCAGTAAAGCCATCAGTCACTTTTATACTACAGAAAAATAATCTTCCTGGTATCTTGACTGCAAGTGAACTTGCTTTTAAATCATCTTCATTTATTTTACTCTCCCCATCCATTGAAATGCATTTTATATCAGCAGCAAATAAATAGTAATGATTTGTGCTTTTGCTGTGTATGCAAATGTTATTTGTGACACAGGGAAAAAAGAAATCTAATGATACATCAAGAATAGCCAAAGCCATAAAGGCTCACCATGGTCTTTCTAATCTATCAATACACAAAGAAATTATTGGAAGAGTAAAGGTTAGCTCAAAAGGTGTTAGAAGAGAAATCTGAGCAACAATGCAGAAAAACACTTAGTATTCTGGTGGCAAAGAGAAAAGGCAAAGAATTATTGAGTGTTTATTGTGTGATAAACATATTCATGTGCTCAATCCTAGAAAGTATTGAAAAAAGAAAAGAAATCTGCAGAAAGAGGTGACATTTCAACGACAACAAGAAGCCCAGATAATATGCAAAATATCATTCCAGAACATACAAAAAACAGAAAATTCAAAATCAGAGAATTTAAATGGAAGGAAGAGAAAATATTGAAATGCCAATTTTCTCTTCTTTGGTGGTAAAAAGTCCACATTGGAATCATTGGCTATTTTGAGATTAATTGGAAGCATGGAAAACTTTGGTACAAAGTCTAGACAACCTGGCTCAGGTCTTTGCAGCATCCCAGGATCCCTCACTTTAGAGAAATTCTCAAGTAAATATTCTCTCCAAAAAATTGTCACTCTGAAGTTCAGCAATATGTCTGTGTTTTACATCAAGTTCACATTCCTCTAACAAATGTATATAAACATTAATAGGTTTAACAAAAATATAAGAAAATGATAAAATGTGTTGCCTATCTGTTCATCTATTAATATTATCTTTGTATTAGTACAGTAAGAGATACATCGGTATCATTGTTAACGAAATATCAATAAACTCTAGATATGGTTTGTGTTTCTCCTTTATTTTTATTGATGTGAGGTGTGCACAAATATGTGGGTGTTTGTGGATGCATGCGTGCACCTTTGTGGGATGTGCATGCATGTGAAGGCCAGAGGATAACATGTGGTACAAATGCTTCGTAAAATTTTGGAGACATGAAACTTGTTAACTAAACATAACTGACAACTGGCCAGAGAGCCTCATGGTCTCTCCTGTATCTGGCTCACCAGCCTGAGCTGAAGCATGAGCTTCCTCCATGTCCAACTTCTTTACTTGGGTTATGAGGATCAAACTCAGCTTCTTTTGCTTTATTGAACTATCTCTCCAGTCCTCCTCTTCACATTACTAAATATTTTTATCACCTGTCCACTAGCAAGCTTTGCAGCATTGAGATGAACAAGTTAAGACAAGGCAGCTTAAATGGAGAAATGCATATTTCTCTCATATTCTCAGGGATTTCGATCTAAGGTTTTATATTCATGTTGCCCTGAGAGGATGACATCACAGCCCATCACAGTGGGAAAACAAGTGGAGAAGGATGTTTGCTTCATAGTAGTCAAGAAGCAAAGAGAGAAGAAAAGGCAGAAGTCCCAAGGTCCCATGAAACAGTATGGCCAATGTCCTGACATTCTTCCTCAAGACTCTGCCTTCTGAAGGTTTTGTCACATCCAAGAACACGCTAGACTGGTGACACAGCCTTTGACAATGGGAATCTGAGAATGTTTATTATCCAAGACACAAGAAGTAGAAATCTGTCACCTTATTGACTTACATTTTTATTTATTTATTTATTATTCAAGTTTTATTGAATCCCACCTTGGTAATCACTAAATAATTACTGTAAAGTGTATCTATTTATAATGAAAATTATCTTAGCTCTCATATGAATTGATACCCTTGACAGCTCGAAGAAGTTCATTTAACACTAAGAAACCCAAGTGTGGAAAACGTATAAAGTTTCTTATAATTTTCACCATTTCTTTGAGAAAAAAAATACAAAATTAGAAAAATTGGTTAAAAATATCTGGAACTGTAGGAAACAACTTAAATAAAAATTTTATAGCTGCCAGAGGCAGGGGGACATAATAAATCATCTAATGCCATTTTCTACACTTCCTTTTCAACAGAAGCAAACAGCAGTAGTATTTTGTTTTGAGTATTAGAAAATAAACATGGGGCTGGAAAAATGGCTCAGGTTAAGAGTAGGGGCTGCTCTCTCAGAGGGTCCAAGTTCAGTTCCTAGTACCCACATATGGAGACTCAGAACCTGTCAACCTTTGACTCCAGCTCCAGGGAATCTAATGCCATCTCCTGATCTCTGGTTGTGTATTCACAATATAACACACACACACACACACAAAGAGAGAGAGAGAGAAAGAGAGAGATCCTTTAAAAAGTAAATAAGCCTAATGATTCTAAGCTCCCCTGAAGAAATAACAAGACAATATTCTAGCAACATATGCTCCTGTTAGCTCTTTATTTAGACTTTGTTGCTCGAAGAACATGATCATGATATCATCAGTGATGAATGATACTGGGAATTAAATATAATACTAAAACTACTCTGTTGGTGTGTTTTCACTGTGCGTGGATCCTTTCCTTAGATATAATGAGACCATCCTGCACATTCTGCCTCCAGCAACAAATGGGGAAGAAGATCCCTGACTAGTCAGTTGAGTGCTTGAAAGGCTCCTGAAATTTTAGAGCAGAGGTTTTTGTTACCGAATCCCTCAATCTGCTGCTGTAACTTCACATAATTACGTGGGCATTTCAGACTATCGGAAAATTGCAGTCTGCTAAGTTAGAAAGTGAGTTTCCAAGGTTGTAATGACTATTAAAGGGATAAGCATCAAAGGAGTGTAAACAGCAGCTAGCAGCCTTTAATGACTGGAGGAGTAAGCATCCCAGCATTTACAAGCCATGAAAAGAGATTGGAAAGAACTATATGACTGAAAGACTTGAAAGTAGCAGGGTAAGCTGAAGAGATTAATCAGTGATTATGAGCAATTGATGTTCTTCCAGAGGACCTGAGTTCAGTTCCTCGTGTCCACTTGGCAACTCATAATCACCTGTAACTCCTGTTGCAGGGCTTCAGATACTCTCTTCTCTCATCTGGGAGCACTACACTCATATGGTACACATATATGCATGCAGCCAAGCCCTTATACACATAAAATACATCTATTTATCTATAATAGATTTGTATATATTTATATCTATTTGTATATATAAAATAAATCTTTTAATATAAAACCATATTAAAAGACAGTTTTCTCAGAAAATTGAAAACTGTAAGTATTATAATAGGATACAATCAGAAAATTAAATATGCAAATTAGAATTTTTTGTAACTCAATAAAGTGTATTAAATGCTCAAATAATTCTGTGGCAAACACTTCCAGCTTACATTACTTTCCTGATTTAGGAAATTTTTCTTGCTGCCAAGTTGAGAGTTTCTTGAGGGTGCTGACTAACAGATTGAAGCCTGCAGAGTAGTGTATAAAGACCAAATGGAAACTATATCCTGAATGACTGTGGATGCTGGAACAACCTACTAGGATTGCTTCTACCTTCTACCACTGCATCCTAGGGACCAAACTTAGCCTGTCAGTTTCAGCTACAAGCACCTTTATACAGTTAGCCTGGGATCTCAAAAGTAAGCCTCATTACCTTTGTTTCTTTGCATTAAAAAATGCTGAAGGATTCAAATGTCAGGCAAATATTTGAGAAATAAAATTTTTAATATATTTTTATATATCTGCCTTTATTATAAAGCAATATTTTATAAAGAAAAGCAATGCTGCATTTCAGTCAGAATAGTAATAAATAAATAGTTGGGAACATGGATCTTAATTTTATGTGCTCTGTTCTGTTGATCCCAATTTACCAACAGTGTCTCTTGAAAAAGATATTAATTTAATGAATATATGTATAACTTCTAAAATTAGAGAGAAATAGGAAACTAAATTAGAAGAATTCTAATTTAATTAGACTTCTAATTCTAATCTAGTGCAGTGTAGTTATGTACATCTGTATCCATCCTCCAATCCATAAGCGGGATCAAAAGGCATTAGCACATGTTTGTGAAATTTTAATGCAAGAGAGAAAAAAGAAGATCAAGTTTATTCATCAAAAATCAATTGGCCACAGCTAGATGAGCACCAGCTAGCTTGTACTGGGGGGTAATAAACAAGGCTCTATAAAGAATGAATCATGTCAGATTAATCTAATTTCCTTATATGTCAGACTGACTTCCGAGATCAAGGAAAAGTAATAGATTTAATATATCTTGTTGTTAACAAGATTTCCGATGCTGTTCCATTTAACACCATCAATCATTAAACAAATAAGGCAAAACATGGCTGAATCTGTAGGTAATAAAGGGTTTGACAAGTATTCAGAATGTGCTGAGGTAATGACACTGACAGCAGGGATAGGCTCTGGAGTTGGAGGATCACACCAATCCCTACCCCAATCCATGACTGCCAAACCGCTTGACTTTTTTTTAAACATTTGTTTTTATTTTTTATGTGAGTGCCTGCATGTATGTATGTACACCAAGTCCAGAGTCCAGAGAGGATGAAGAATCTTCTGTAAAATGAAAGAAAGTTATGAGCCACCCAATGTGGGCACAGAGAATTGAATACAGCCTCTGAAAGAGCAGCAAGTGTTGTGTGGCTGAGCCATCTCTCCGGTCCCTAACATGAAGACTTTAACAGGGCCTACCTAAGGAAGGAGGAAACACAGAGAACGTAAACCACAGCGCTTAGCATATAGAGACACTGCAATAAAGGGCTATCAATGTTATTTCCATCAGCATATGAGTTATAAGGAAGGAGGAAATACAGAGAGTGTAAACCACAGAGCTTAGCATATAGAGACACTGCAAAAAAAGGGCTATCAATGTTATTTCCATCAGCATATGAGTTGTAAGGGATTTAAACATGTAACTTAGTTTTTGGACACAAGGAAGGAAATTTTCATATGTTATTCACTGCAGGGATGACTCCATTTGGCAAGGCCTGGAAAACTGAGCTATTAGGAAAAACTCAACACAGATGCCTTATAGCCATACCAAATTTAACTGAACAATGATAAACAGTGATAAGTTTTTCCTTCATATTTTCACAGAATTAACAAAAGAAAGAACAAATGAGAACTATGATTTTATATCCACTTATTTAGGAAATTAAATCAATCAGTCCTATTTCCAAGAGCTTTAGTAGGTTTAGTTGCTTCTTCACTTGTGAGTTTCATCCTACAGGTTTCTATGGCTTAATGTCTATAAAACTTGCCAAGATTTGGTCTAAGTTCCTTTCAGTAACCTGATTTATCTTTAATTAAAAACTTTATAATGTAAAGTTGCTCCTGTCTATAATATTTTAACATTAGGCCACAATTAAGGATGCTTCTTTTTGTTTATGCATAACTTCACCTACATAACACTTTGAAGAGTCATATAACATAAGGCAATTATTGGCGAAAAAATAGCATTCTTATTTTATAGATAATTCTCATCCATTATGCCTTTCCATGAAACAAATTTTTTTAATATTGATTTATAGGTGCATAATTTCTGCTTTACTTTTTTCTACATGTTCAATATGTGAACAGTTTTGGAGACCAGACTATAAAAATTTAGGGCCAGGAGCGAAGGTTCAGTGGGTAGAATGCTTTTATCACACACAGGAAGACTTGAATTTGTTTCTCAGCCCTGCATAAACTATGCAGGAGTCAGCAATAGTATAAACTGAGACTGCTTGAGACCTCACCTAAACAAAAACAAGAAGAAAAAGGAAACCTTTGCTTCTGAGTCTACCCAGGTTGATACAACAAAATCCCATTGGCTTAGAAGCTTGTAAGTCACTCAAAGTTACGTCTTAGAGTTCTGAAAACCGCTGGCCCAAGATCAACCTGTCTGCGGATGATCTGTCCACTGCAGGTCCACTTCCTCAAGACAGACATTTTCTATTTCCAAACAATGTAGTGGGAAGGATGAGGGAGATCTCAGTCACCTTTTCTCACAGAGACACTATGCTCAGTAAGAGGGCTCTGCCTCTTGACCTTAGTACCTGTCAAAGGACCCACGTCCTGCTGCTATCACCTGGGCATTACAGTCCCAACATAGAGACTAGAGGAAATAGAAGACTTCAGATTGCATTTGCTTCCAAACACATCGTCCCACCGGAGCTATGATGAGAATGCTTCCCAGCTTCCAGAAATAAAGCCACCCTCAACCAACATCACTCCACGTACGTTCCTTTCTGTACAAGTTTAATTATTGTACAATCTGAGATCCTTCAAAAGTTTCTTCTAGTCAAAACAAAGCAAAGAAAAAAACCACTGAAACACTTCCTTCCCAGTTCACACAAGTCTAAGCCACGAAGAAACGCAATTAGCTGCAGTTGCAGCTCGGGTTCTAAGAGAATCTTGGTCAATCTCAAAGGAAATAATCCTTTGTAAAGAGAGGTAGGATGTTTCTGAATAGAGTGCCTTTCTGCATATTGTGATGTTACTACAAATTCTTTGGTTGTGATTTAGTCTGGCAGTTTGCAGGTTTTTGTCAGTATTCCATCTTTTTAAAAGACTTATTATTATTTTTATTTATTTATTTATTCAATTATTATTATTCATTGTGTCTTTTTCCTGAATGCATTTCCACACATGCACTGCTGACAAAGCCAGGAGAGGACATGAGATCCTCTTGGTCAGAACCAAACCCGGAAACTTTGCCAGTGCTTTTAACCCCTGAGCCATCTCTCCAGCCTCAGAGCTTATATTCTTAACCTGCTGGACAATACAAGGCTATATTTGACCCAACAAATAAACTCACTATAACTGACACTGAAAATACAATTAATTATACTACTATGACTTTATATCTTAGTAGCTTCAATGTTCAGTGATGGGGTGAAGTGTTATGAAACATTATTTGAAGACATGACAAAGTTTAATGAGAGATGATACTATCACATTTAGTAACTTCCCCTTCACAAAATCCAGACCTCCAACTCAAAGTCAAATATAGAATATTTTCACAATGTGGACATGCCAGGTATATGAATACAGGATTTGCAAAGAGAAAAACTAAGAATCAAGAATCAGCACAGGACTGTAAAGCAGGTACTCTGGAGGTAGAAGATGTAGATCTCTGAGTTTAGGCCGGCACTGTGTACGTAAGTTCAGGCTACCCACGTCTACACAGTGAGATACTGTTTTAAAAAATAAATGAAATTAAAAAATTGTCTTATCTTTATTCTTGTCTCTCTATGCTACTTTCCTTGTAGAAATTGTAGGATCTAGAACTGTTTCCAAATAAGTTATCCCTACTCCTGCTTGTAATGATACCCACTTCCTTTTTATGAGAGTGTAGCTGAAAACCTTTCTGACACAGTCACCCATTTATACACTGTTTTTTTTCACTTGTAGTGTTCTGGAGTGTGTGTGTGTATGTATGTGTGTTTCTTGAATCCTCATTGAGAAGAGTTTTTTTTTGTGAAAATGCCACTTTATTGAAGTAAAATTGCATTCTAAAAGCATCAGATGATGGGTCAATGTCACACACAGGTCAGGCACAATCATTGTTTTTCGGTACTGCATTGTGCTGATTCACTCTTTCTCTGCCCTGAATGCTGATCTAAGCATAAGCTAATTCTTAATTTTACCTCCATTTAATGAATATTCATAAACATAACTGGTTTTAAATAAGTTTTGCCTCTTTTATGACCATTCATGATTTCATGGAGGGATCTCACTAGATATTGGTGAAGACATCCTGTCTCAACTGAGCTAAGATTAAGTAAAACATTATTATTTAATTCTTTCACAATGATATCTGGGCCAGGGTTTTATAATAGGTTAAATTGTTGGACAAATAGAATTCAGAGCTCAGGTTGTCTTGAATACACCCTTTTACAGATCCATTCCATGTCTGTCTTCTACCTAACAATGTTAGCATACCAGACATAATAAAGACCTAGTCAACCAACAGAAACTTCTGGTACCTTGTTCAAAGATATTTATGTATTCATGTATTCTACTGCTATGCTGAAGGAAGTGAGGTAGAATCAATTGTGGACCAATTTACTATAGGTTTTATGTGTAGTTATCTGTAAAGTGGCTCTCCAGTTCTCTTCTACTGAAGCATAAACTGGTGAATTTCAACAATGTGCACAGTGGAGTCTTATTCAATCACAATTGCTTGTCAAATGCTTGTATCTTTATCTCCTTCTTGCCCTAAGATAAGGACTTGCCCTAAGAAAACCAGTGACGGTCAATGCCAAGGATGTGTCAGACCAAACACAGGCATATTATAAAAAAGATCATTAGTGAAATTTAAGTTTAAGAAAAGTTGGTATATAGCATTGTCTGCCAAACGAAACTATACCATCCTGCTGGGAGGCCATCATTAACTCAGAATGTAGGAAACTTACAAGGCTTGGGACGAGAACAAAGCTAACAAGTATTCAACAAGTAGAGTATTCGCATAGTCTTTCCTCTCACTGAGGTCATAGAGGTCATGTCAGCAGTAAGGATGGCTGGGAAGAGGCCAGTCTTTATCATGTGAGCTGCCTGCAATTCATGCAGGAATGCAGCTTTCATGAATTGTCATTCAGGCTAGGGTTGGGTTTCTGGTTATGCACTTGCCTTTGTTTGAGTCATCCATATATATGCTTATATGTCTGTGTGTGTGTGTGTGTGTGTGTGTGTGTGTGTGTGTGTGTGTGTGTGTGTGTGTGTGTGTATGTGATTATGGTCTGTATCTGGAGGTCAGAGGACATCTTGCAGGGGTCCTTCTACCTTATGAACACCAGGGGTCAAACTCGGGTCCTCAGCTTGGTAGCAAGCATATTTAGGCACTTAGCTATTGTGCAGTCTAAGATTTCAGTCATTTAAAAGAACAGTCATACAAATGTTTGGTGTTTCTCTTTGCTGTTGAACTTAGACAATGAAATACTGTGGATCAACTGATACTTATCTTATATCTCAGAACAAGCTCTGCCATGACTAATCACCCCCACTAATGTATTCTGTACCTAACTCACTACCATAGCATCTAGAAAACAAATTCACATTGCAATTCTGGGGAGTTGTTGCCAGGAGAAGCTGATGATGGTGAGACATGCTGGAAAATGATACCAGGGAAAGACTTTATAACCAACCTCTATTCCAAGTGGGTCTCCAGAGCAAAGCGTAAAAAGCACAGTCCTTTCCCGGTCACCCCCATGGCTGCACTGCAGAGCATTCATGCTGACAATCAGCAGTTCTCTAGTCTATATGCAAGGACAAGTCTTTATTGTATATTTGTATTACATTCATTTATTCCCTGTCAAAGTTCTTAGGAAACATGTCCCTTATATTGAGGAGTAGCTATTTAGCTTGAAACACATAAAATGAATCCTCACTATTGAATTTTGAAAATAGGCAGAATGAGCATTCTCAAAAATGAGTATTTATTTGAGTATCCAGGAACCTATCTATAGCCACATGAAGCATAATGCTAGGCTTGACATGCCAGGCATATCCCACACAGTAGAGTTACAATACAATAAAATCTTTTCCAAAAATCAGAATCTGGTAGAGGAAATGAACTCTAAGTGGCTAGTGTCCTTCCCAGCCCACTCTCCAACCTGGCACTACTCTGCTATTTTGTAAGGCCAGAACAAGCAACTTCTAATGATATATATTTTTGCTCACCTTTAACCCCTTTTAGCAGGAGCTGTGCCACGTCTGCCTGCTGAAACATTAGCCAGATGAACCCTCTGGCAGTTTGTCTATTTCTTCTCATTACACTAATGTGGAAAATGAACTAGGAAGCATGCTTCCTCTCCCGTTAGGCCAGGAGCACATTTATAAGGACATCAGTGAGACTGTTCCTTTCAGTCTGTCCCCAGATCCTCCCTGGGCAGCTGCATCTCTCTAACCACTTGTAATTTCTCTTCATTATCCTGCAATATGGGGCTAGGGAGACTCTTTTGTTGCAAGTGGCTATAGACATGACTGTCACTGGGTCCATTATTAGGTCAGTGGTGTGAGCTTGGAGAACAAAGGCAATGGGCATAGTAGTTGGTGGGAGATATTAAAGTCACTAAATTACCACAAAGGATCCAAAGTGGAAAGAGATCATTGCCCTTGTTTTCACAGATCATGAGCAGATACCAAATGGCTTTTGCAAGGTCAAAGAAAGCAGCAGTGTGCAGAGGGAAGATGCAAAGAACTTAAGCCCTTACCACAGCATCTTCTCTAGGGGTAAAAATGGAAAACTCAGTTCTTTCTCCTTTACAGATCTGCCCAGGCAGACAGCACCCTGATTTTATTAACTTTAACAATTTACATGTTTAATATTCAGATACACCCAGGCAAACAGTACCCTGATTTTCCTACCTTTATCAGTTTAACTGCTTAATATTCAGATTCACCAAGGTAGACAGTACTCTGATTTTCCTACCTTTATCAATTTACATGTTTAATATTCACTGTTTCCCTTTTATATGTTGATACTTTTTTTTTTTAATTTAAACCAGCATACAAACTTATCTTTGGGTAACTCTTAGAGAAAACCTTCTACCATTCTGTGTGTATATTCATTTGTGCACATAGGTGAATGGGTACTTGTGTTTTATGGCCACGGATAAGCCTGCTGTATTGTTTGTAGGCTTCCATAAACAATATTTTTTAAAATATTTATTTTTTAATTAGGTGCATGTGTATGTACGGGCATGTGCACATGGGTACAGATGGCCATGGTGTCCAGAAAAAAGGTTAGATCGCTTAGAGCTGGATTTGCAGGCAGTACTGAACCAATGGACTCAGTCCTAGATGGAACTGGGTTCTGTTCTTTACTGCCAAGTCTTTTCTTCAGCACCAAACTTTTTTATTGAGATAAGGGCTCTTACTTGCCTGGAATTCACCAAGTATCCTAGGCTACCTATCCACCCAGGGCCTGGGATATGGCTGTCTCTGTCTACCCAGAACTGGGCTTACATGTCCATGCCACAATGCCCAGGTGCTTTTATATGCACACATCGGTCACTTAATGTCACAACTCCACAGTTTTGAAAAACAAGAACAAACTAAATCCAAATTTAGTAGTAATAACAGTAAAATAATAATACAAAACAGAGCAGAAATTAACAGTATTTACCCAAAGATAAACATACCAAAAATCAATGAGTCAACGAGCTGTTTCTTTAAAATGATAAGCAAGATGAACAGACCGTTAGCTCTATTAACCAGAGAAAAAGAGGAGACCCCAATTTACTGATTCGGAGATGTAAACCGACACACACAACAGGCACTGAAGAAAGTCAGAAGTTAATAAGGGATTGTTTTAAAAACTAATACCCCATTAAGTTACAGAAGCTAAAGGAAATTGATAAGATTCTAGAAGCAATTAAGCTAAACCAGGAAGAGAGCAACAATTTATACAGATGCAAAGCAAATACGGAGATTGAAAAAGTTGTACACAGTACACGTTCACTGAGAATTTGACTCTGGTCTTCGTGCTTGCAAGCAAGCACTTTACCAATTAATTACCTTCCCAGACCATACTCTTGTTTCCAGCCACTGAAAATATGATCAAAACATGCACATATATCTTTCTATTTCCTTTAGTATGTAATATATTCAAGCAGACCTTGCAAACAGGGTGTCTCATTTCCTCTTTAAGTAGCACAGCAAGGGTAGTCATCAACTTTTGCATCAGTAGATTGAACTCTGTAAGTCTAAGAGCCAAACTTCCTCTTAGGCTTATGCTTCAACTGCTGGAAACAATTTCTCTAAGCTTCTGCTCAGCTCAATCTGTCTCCTCTTTAGAGTATTTTCTCAGCCTGATCCACTTACTAGCCCAGCGCAGCCCTGCCTCTCCACCTATTATCCTGTTCTCCTTGTAAGCATGTCACCAATGTTTGTGACATCCTGCTATTGCAATTTTCATTGATAGAACTCTGTTTCTGTTTTATTCTCAAGCCCTAGCCCTAACCTAGAATGGAATTTGATGAGGGTGGCATAATTTTTTATCCAAATTATCCCAAATTACTATATCTGGTCATGGAACTATTGGCCAAGGATTATTCATTAAAGGTCTGGCTTTACCAATTTTCTGTGATGTTAAGGTTGTTTTTAACCTCTCTGATTCTAAGTCTCCTATAATATAAATGCCAATTACCTACTTGCTATGATTTCCTCTTTCAGTAAATAACACCACCTTCCAGCTCTACTGGAAGCTGGTGTATTCATTTATGTTTGTTTAAAATTGAATAGTATGATTATTTCTATGACTTAGGTATGAAAAGGTGACCAGTGGAAAGTCTCCTTCAAACCTTTACCTTTGCTTACCACCTTCTTTTCAAGGAAGTAAGAATGAATTTTGACTACTGCTTCTGAAGTCAAAACATAAATAAATATGCCTGGTTAGCACCTTCTTACACACCATAAAATTGGTAGGAGTTCCAGGCTGATGAGAAGACTGGCTCACTGGTCAACAGGGCTTTCTGCTCATGATTGAGAACTAGAACTGATCTCCAGCATCCAGTAAAACCCAGGTGGCATGACAGCTTGTCTGTACTCCAAGTGCTTGGAAAACAGAGAGAGAGGACTCCTGGGGGAAAGCTGTCCACCATACTAGCCAAGTTGGTGAGACCTAGGGCTCTGGAGGGGACCCTGGCTCAGTAAATAAACTTGAAAAGAACAGAAAGAATCCTGACCTGAGTTCATTCTCTGCCTGCACAAATACAAAAGTAAAGGTGTCCTCATACTCCTGTACCCACAAGGTGAATGTTCACAGACACACACTCACACACAAATAAACAAACAATAAAGGTAGCAATTTCTACATCAGAGTTTGAACATATTCTCACTTGGTCTTTGTATTTTACTATCTTAATAATACATTTCTAAGATGATTTCTTAAGTTGTTAGAGGGGAATCTGATTCCTATACTTAATAGATAAAAATAACACCAGTATGGCATATCAGTCTTAGCATACCACTTAAGCTACTGATCATTCACTGTTGCTGCTGAAATCCCACTGAGGGCTTCTCTCTGCATTTTGACCTCACCAAGGATTCTTCCAGAAAGAGAAACCTAGTCCTTTCTTGAGCTTTCTATCTGCTCCTCAGTCCCTTTGCATCACTGCACTATGAATGCATTATTCTTAAAGAGAGGCCAGGTATTTATCTTTATGAAATGATTTTAGAGTCTTTTTCCATCAATTCTGATACTTCTACTTATTCTAATTTTATGTATCATTAAAGTCTATGTAGTTTTTCACTTGGCCTATTTCCTAGTGTGCCACAGTGAAAGAGGTGAAAAATAATGCTTACCCATTCTCCTGGACGTTATATATGTTTTGTATATGTTAATTGTTCTCAGGCTTTAACTACAAAGCAAGGCAAATTGTCACACATGTGAATGCCTTTCTTTCCTTCTTTATTCTCTCTCTCTTTCTCTTTCTCAGTCTTTCCTTCTTTATTCTCTCTCTCTCTCTTTCTCAGTGTGTGTGTGTGTGTGTGTGTGTGTGTGCATGAGTGTGTGTAGGCACTCTTATACCTATGTAAACATGCAAACAGCAGCCCACATGAGGAGGAGACCAGAGAACAACTTTCAGGAGTCTGTTCTTTCCAGAGAGTGAACTCGGGTTGACCATCTGGGCAGGAAATGCTCTTAACACTGTGTATTCTTGCTGGACAGTGAACGCTTTTTAATGGATATGTAGTATAATTTGTTTGGACTCTTTTTTGGAGAAGAAGTGCTGAGATTTCATATAACTGACTTCAAATCTACTGGACAATGTTTATTGTCCAGAGATATAAAACTTTACATGTCCCCAGTAGTAGAAAGGCATTCTAGACTAGTTTCATCTACACAAATTTTGGTGACCTTTTCAGTTTGATAACCTTGTTTCCATCAAATTAGATGTACCTGAACTTTCCATAATGCGAGTTTTAGAATCCTATTGTTTTATAAATCCCTGTGATATCTTTTGTGAACTATTATTTTGCTTCCTCTGTTGCTCATTCTTCTCCCTCTCCCTCTCTTCTCTTTTTCCTTCAGACAAGAACTACACTTTAGCCCACACTGTTCTGGACATCATACCAATCCTCCTGCCTCAGCCTCACAAGTTCTGAGATCACAGTGTGTGCCACCATGTCTAAGTCTTTGGCACATTTTCTATTAATTGTCTGTCTTTCTTTCTTTAAAAAGCAGCTCATGCTGTTTGTTTGTTTGTTTTACTAGATATATGGCTAGTGAGGACTCATAAGCCATCTTTCTGTTAAGTTTGAAAACATGAGTTTAATCTCCAATATTCATATGAATGAAGGAAAAAACAACTCCTGCAAGCTGTCCTCGGACCACCACACATGCTCTGCTGTGTGAACACAAGGGTGCATACACATGTACACACATACACACGCACACATACACACATATATAAAATAATCTATGAAGAATTTCTGTCTGTATTCATTTTTATAAGATATTCATGTTTATTATAATGATGGAGTCAATCTGAGATATTTATCTTTTTCTTCGAATGTTTGGTCTTACATGTGTCTTTTCTGTTTCGTCTAGAAGAACATTTTGGTCCATCAATTCTACCTTTTATAATCCTTATCATTCATGGCACTTACAGAAAACATTTAAATCAAGTACAAGGAAAAGATATATATTCTTCCTGTATATTTTTAGTATCCTTTACTATACATGCTTTGCATTTCATTTCACAAGTTTTTATGATGTTGAGATGGAACCCCCAAACACTATGAAATAACCCTACCCTACTAGTACTTTCCATCACAGATCATACTAAAAAGCATAGCCATTTGTAGATGATAGTATTGTGTTCAAGAGTGAGTACTAAATATTGCATTTGTTATTTTTATATTATAAATCTGTTCCATAGGATTTGATGTTTTATCTACATTTCCTCCACAAAGTTCCACATGTTTTGTTTATAATTATAAAATGAGGTATCTTGTCAAATTTCATAAAAATTTTGAGAGAAATTTTGACAGAAAATAAGATTATCCATCTTAGTAATTTAAGAAAAATCAGCCTATTGTATGTGTATGTTTATACAACTCTACTAAATCTAATTGCATATATTAAATTTAGAATTTACATCTGATTTTAACAATACTATTTCTGAAAATAGTCAGAGATCCTTATACAAATAATGTTCAACTATTAAATGAAGTATGTATTTTTCCATATCAATGCTGAGTATTTTTTTAATATGGTTTTGAAAAAAATTATTTGCTAGTTGTATTAAATAACCTCAGCATATATGTGTGAACAAGTACATGGAAAACTATAATATGGTAGTGTGACTATATTCCATAAACAGCACCCCTATTATTATTTATTTATATTAATTGAGATAATAATTCTTGCTGGCTACTTTTCAAGGAACAACACAGGATTTCCAATGCAATACCAAGTTTTTGAGAACTAACTATAACAAGTTCAGTAAAATTTATTCTTAAAATTTTTATTATATTCATTTCTCTCTCTCTCTCTTTCTCTCTCTCTCTCTCTCTCTCTCTCTCTCTCTCTGTGTGTGTGTGTGTGTGTGTGTGTGTGTGCACGCCACAGTGTGCAGGTGGAAATCAGAGTACAATGTACAGAAGTAGGTTATCTTTCACTATGTGGGTCTCAGAGATAAAACTGTGGTCATCAGCTTTGGCGGCAAGTGACTTCACCCACTGAGCCATCTCACTAGCCCTAATATTTCTTTCTTTGTTAGACATAATAGTACTATTATGATATAACTTTTTGCAGTATTAAAGATATATTTATATATGATCAGCAATAAATCTTTTGTCTATCATTAACTTCATCTGCATGTGTAATAACTGAGATATATAATTTTACAATCTTGGCAACAATTACAGAATTGCAATGTGAGTATTCAATTAATACAGACCAGCCCTATGGAGACATGTCTCAATTTAAAGTAGTTTAACTTAAATTGGTGTGAAATTAAAGAGCTCCTAAATTAGAAATTTCAAAAAGCAAACCCTTCATTCATCTCTTAATTCAGAATTAATTCTTTTGAGAGTTCACTCAGGTCAAGATTAATCAGTTACCATCTGGGAGGCTTGTATTCCAACAGAAAGCAACTCTGATTTTAATGTACATGGAATTGTACCAATTGAGGGGCCCTAGTCAAGGGTTGGAATTCTCTGATGTTCCTCCTCTGTTCCTGTGATATGCTGTGTACAATGCTAATAAAGGCAAGGAGGTTCTGCTGAACTTGTAGCTATCTTTCTCTTTTTTGCCCTTAAGATTCTGTAATGAGACTGCACCTCGCCTTACTTGTTCTATAATGTAATTCTTAGGGCTGGAGGGAAGTATGGTGGGCAAGAGGACTTACTGTCAAGGCTGAAAATCTGAGTTCAATCCTATGGTTACATGGGGTATAAGAAAAGAAGTGATTCCCACAGATTGTTCATTGCTCTTCACATGTTTATGGTGGCACAACTATACCTGCACATGAACACATGCATGCACATGAATGCATGTGCACACACATGCACACAATCTAAAAAATAAATGAATAA
Source organism: Ondatra zibethicus (assembly GCA_004026605.1). NCBI lineage: Eukaryota > Metazoa > Chordata > Mammalia > Rodentia > Cricetidae > Ondatra > Ondatra zibethicus. The sequence continues at coordinate 45,720 of PVIU01015669.1, forward strand.
ATAATCTTAAAGCAAATTGTACAATAGAAGCTAGAGAGATGGTTCAGTAGTTAAGAGTGCTAGCTGTTCTTCTAGAAGAAGAAAGTTTGTTTCCTAAGACAAACATCAGGTGACTCCCAACCTCCTGTAACTTTTGGTCCAGAGGGTGGATAGATGATAGATAGATGTTAGAGAGACAGACAGACAGAGAGACAGATAGATGATAGATAGATAGATAGATAGATAGATAGATAGATAGATAGATAGATAGATAGATAGATAGAGAGACAGATAGAAAATCATAACAGATAATGGGTATGTAGAATTTTTCCTGACCCAGTTCTTCCTTCAGCACTTACATGATTGATTCACTGACAGACCCTGAAAAACGAACAAAACAATTACTCAACATTTGTTTGAATTATTGGTTGTATTTTCCATCAGCTTTAAGCCCCTAAGCATCTTAGAGGATGGGAGGCAATGTCTACATGCTTCTCTTTGCAGCAGTGTTTCATAACTATTTCCTGAAATGAACCATTGCAACAGCTTCTTTGATCAGCGTGCAGTATCACCACAAATTCTACAACTCATATTCTTGGGGATACTTCATGTGTCTTCTTATATGCAAAGCCATATGTGCATTTGAAAGAGCCCATGAAACTACCCTAGTATCATTTCTGTTGCCACAAAAAAAACCCCACCATATTAAATAAAAACAGAGGAGAGAGGATTTTTAACTCACAATTCAAATGTTACAATCCATTATTAGCCTGAAGTCACAGTACCAACAATTTGAAAAAGCTAGTCACAAGACCTCACAATCTAGAACAGAGAGAAATGAACACATGCAGTCTCACTTGCTCAGCATGCTGTTATACCGTCCAGGGCCCAGCTCAGGAAATGATGCTGCTCACTTTCATCCTAAGGCTTCCCACATTAGTTAAAGTAATGAAAACAATGCACCATAGGCATTCCCACATCCCAACCTGATCTGAAATATCTGTCATTAAGATTCTCTTTCAGACAACTCTGGGTGATTCTAGCTGGGTCAAGTTGACAATAACCAACCATCCCAGAGCCCTAAACAACTTCCCTCAGCATTTCTTCCCATCCTTTGGCTTTCAACTCTCTGATGCTCTAACTCTCTGAAGTTCACTATCAATTCCCAAATCAAGTTCTACTTTTCCACAATTTTATTTCCTTTGACAACTTTCTTTTACACATAACATCCCTCCTTCAGCCTTATGTACCTCTAGCTATATACAAATTTGCCTTCACAAGCATCTTTATATTATTACCTTGTAGGCCCTGGGTACAATACACCCATACCCAGTGTGAGTTAAGATAATACTGTTGGTAATGTTCAAAGAAAGAGCTTCAAACGGCACTATCCCTCCATGGGAAATTTGATGATGCTTACTGAGCCGGGAGCTCCATATGAGCCTGTACATCTATGGTTGTTTTTGTACATTCATAAGATTTGTGCTGATCCAGGTATTTCAGACATTATACACTTGCACATTTAACACTTTTCTTCCATCATAATCCGTGCCATTTTTACTCCAGTGTATCTTCCCCATATAGTCTTTTTTTTTCCATACATTGTTTTGTTTTATTTTTTCCATTCAAGAACATAATTAAAGATAAAAAAAAATTTTTTTTCCTTTCTTCCCCTTCTCCCGGTCCCCTCCCACTACCCCCCACCCCTCCTCCCTCCCCCTTCTTCCTTGAAAGAGGGCATGGTGCCCTGCCCTGTTGGAAGTCCAAGGCCCACCCCCATCCC
>PVIU01015670.1:0-47402 GCA_004026605.1 Ondatra zibethicus
ATGTTTTTGTGAACTAGAGAAAAACACGTTTTTGTGAATTAGTCCTGAGCCCCACCCTGCCCTTCACCTAAGATAACCAATCATAGTAAATGCCCTTTAGATGAGCCATTCGCTGTGTTTGACAAACAACCCCTCCCTGAATATGTGGGTTTTGCCTTTAAAAGCAGCCTGGAATAGCTAGTCGGGGCTTCTCTCCCTCACCTGGCTGAGGAGCCCCATTTGCACAAACGAGAATAAAATTCCTCTTGCTTTTGCATCAGCTGGACTGGTGAGTGGTTCCTTGGGGCGACCCTCCTGAGGAGTTAGCATCCCAGAGTTGGGGTCTAACAACTGGGCTGCTCAAGCCCACAGAAGCTGCCAGCCTGCCACAGGTGGCCTCTCTCCAAGGAAGATCTGAAGGATTTCATGTTTGCAATGCAGGATTCCAATCTTGTTTTCATCCTATCCCTCCATGCTCTGTCTGCTTTCCTCTTTTTGTAGAGATGGGGATGCTTATTTCATCATGGCACAGGAGCTATATAAAGTATTTTCATTTTTACAGTTGGCTACAATTTAGAGCTGCTTTGAGCCTCAGAAGAGATGTTGAGTTTTGACTTCTGAACAATTTTGAAGCTGCTAAAATCTTGGTGACTCTTGGAGAGGGCTAAATAAATTTTTCATGATGAGACAGTCATAAGCCTTTGACCGATGGCTAGGATACTGTGTTTTGAAAACAAAATGTCTCTCACAAGACCATAGATGTTCTTTTTTGAAGGTGTGGGAATTTTAAAGGGACAGATCTACTTACGGATATTAATGGGTTTAAAAGCTGTCCTTCCCTGGTCCATTCCTTGCTTTTCTTTGTCTCCCGTGAGATGCAAGCCTCATCTGCATGCTCCGTTCCACGAGCCCAGAATTAATGCAACCAAGGACTACTGATCGAAATCTCTAAGTAAATTTTTTGCTCCTCTTAAGCTATCATGTCAGTTATTTATGTCACAGAGTTAATACTCAGCTAGTTGTAAATCCACTGAGTGCTGGTTTGGGTCAGACTCTGGGAGAGGGAAAATTGGTGCATCTCTACAATGTAGCGCAATTTATTCCAATGAGGACAAACTGCTGCCTCCGACGAGAGGAAAACGCTTTCCCTCCGGCCATGGCGTAGCAGTGGAGTCAAGGATTAGTCTCTGCTACTGGCATATGAAATGCTGAACAGAACAGCTCTGTCACATATGGGATCCATGAGCAGCTCTTTCTGCTACTGTAGATTTGAACTTTGGCCAGCTGAGCAAATGCTGGCAAGCTGGAGACAGAAGCTGGCCAGAGCTTCCAACACTGACTTAACTGCCTTGATGTGAAACACTTCTCTGTATGCTGTGAATATGTCTTATTGCCATTGGTTAATAAAGAAGCTGATTTAGCCAGGTAGAATATGGCTGGGAAGGAAATCCAAACAGATGCAGGGAGAAAGAAGGCAGAGTCAGGGAGACTCCAGCAGCTGTTGAAGAAGCAAAATGTGAGGTAACAAGCCATGAGGCTCATGGTGAAATACAGAATAATAAAAATGGGTTAATTTAATTTCTAAGAGCTAGTTTGGCCTGAGCTAATAGGCCAAACAGTTTGTAATTAATATTAAGCTGCAGAGTGGTTATTTGGGATCTGACAGGTGGGGGAGAAGCCTCCAGTTACCCTGCTCCCTGGGGAACTATGCAGCCCACGGAAGGAAGCTAGAAAGGGGGGTGTCACTGTTTTCAGTTTGGTAGCCATTAATGAGCCCACCAAGCTCCAGGGGTTAATTCCACACCCATGGTCATGTAGATGACCCTGGATAACCACAGTGGGTCACAAAATAAAATAAAAAAGCAGAAAGTGGGAAATGAAAGCAGGAGGCAGCACAGGCTGATGTGGGATGAGGGAGCTGTGGGAGCTGTGGGAGCTGTGGGAGCTGTGGGAGCTGTGGGAGCTGTGGGAGCTGTGGGAGCTGTGGGAGCTAGAGTAATCAGAGGAACGTGGACAGAACTGTTGGATAATAAATTCCACTAATAAAAATCATAACAGACAATGCAGAACAAACAAATGTAACTAAGTATGTGATGAATTATTTCTATTTTCTTTGAGAGGATGAAGTAGTAGATGCTACCAAAGTTGGATTTTGTAGTCAAATGCACGCATTTCTACTCAGCTTAACAGAAAGATTAAATTGACAAAATAAAAAAATTTAACTGACCATTTGGAAGACTCATAGACTAAATCTCTTAATCTGGCAACAAATTTGTTTCTGTAACACTCTCTTTAAAAAGTATTTTTAAAATGGATACAATAATAGTAAGATATTGAAAAAGCCTTGTCGTGTAGCATGAAGTGTTCTTGTAGATAATTTTTTAAGTGTAGTATTGTGAGCACAGAGAGAATTTCCAGTCTGAGGATGTTGAGGTGCGAAATAATATATTGACTTTCTTATTAAGACTTGGTTGAACTTAAATAAATAGGTTCATGCATTGCCCTCAAACAGGTGCCCTCCCATAAAGCTAGTGCGCACAAGTTATTAAGCTGATTTGCATGTGCCTTTTTGTAAGTGAATTGAGTCCATTGATATTAAGTGATATTAATGACCAGTAGTTGTTAACTCTGCTTACTTTTTTTTTTTTTTTGGTAGTGTTTGTGTGTTTCCCTTCTTTGAGTTGTGCTGGTGGAGGATTGTTAGATGTCTGTGTTATTATGGGTGTTGTTGGCTTCCTTGGGTTGTGGTTTTCCTTCTTGTACTTTCTGTAAGGCTGGGTTTGTGGCTGCGTATTGTTTAAATTTGTTTTTGTCCTGGAATATCTTGTTTTCTCCATCGATTGTGAAAGCAAGCTTTGCTGCGTATAGCAGTCTGGGCTTGCATCCATGGTCTCTTAGTGTCTGCAGCACATCGATCCAAGACCTTCTGGCTTTCATAGTTTCCATAGAGAAGTCAGGTTCTGATAGGTTTACCTTTATTACTTGATCTTTTTCCTTTGCAACTCTTAATATTCTTTCTTTATTCTGTATGTTTTGTGTTTTGGTTATTATATGGTGAGGGGATGGTTTTTTGTTTGGTTGGTTTTGGGGTTTTTTGTTGTTGTTTGTTTGTTTGTTTGTTTTTATCCATTCTATTCAGTGTTCTGTATGCTTCTTGTACCTTCATAGGAATATCCTTCTTTAGGTTGGGAAAGTTTTCTTTTATAATTTTGTTGAATATTTTCTGGGCCTTTGAGCTGTAATTCTTCTCCTTCTTCTACCCCTATTATTCTTAGGTTTGGTCTTTTCATGGTGTCCCAGATTTCCTGGATGTTTTATGTTAAGAATTTGTTGGATTTGCTGTTTTCTTTGATCAATGAGTTTATTTCCTCTATAGTATCTTCAGCGTCTGAGATTCTTTCTTCTATCTCTTGTATTCTGTTGGTTATACTTGTCTCTGTAGTTTCTGTTCATTTACCCAGATTTTCCATATCCAGCCATCCCTTGGTTTGTGTTTTCTTCATTACCTCCATTTCTGTTTTCAAGTCTTGAACTGTTTTTATTACCTGTTTGATTGCTTTTTCTTCGTTTTCTTGGGTATCTTTGAGGGATTTATTCATTTCTTCTAACTTTTTGTTAGTCTTCTCATCCATTTTTTAAGGGAGTTTTCCACCTCCTGTCTAAGGCTATATCTATGATCTATAAGGGTCTCTATCACTTTCATAATGTTACGTTTAAAATCGATTTCTTCTACTTCTTCTGGATTAGGGTGTTCAAGTCTTCCTGTTGCATGTTTGCTGGATTCTGGTGTTATCATGTTGCTTTTCAGCTTGTTGGAGGAATTCTTGCATTGGCACCTGTCCATCTCTTACTTCAAATGTGGCCAGGAGTGTCTTGGCGTCTTGGTCTAATCTTTGCTGTGGCTGACTGTGTACTTGGGGGGGTTTCTTGGTCTGCCCTCTCTTAGGTCACCTCAGCACTGGAGTTGGCTTTCATATCCCCTCCACCTGAGGTAGGCTGTGGTGGTGGATCTAAGGATCCCCGCAGATGAACAGGAGTGCTTGGTGGCAAGATGGGATGGGGTAAATAGAGAAAGCCAGTAGCTGGGGAGATGCCCTGCTGAATGGCCAGAAAGTTTAGGGAGTTGGAGGGTGCCTGTGCTCTGTTCCCAGGGCATCCGGCTGGCCGGGCGGGCACACACCCCTCCGGATGGATTTCTGCAGTAAAGGAGCAGGGCCTCTTGCTGGCCAAGGACCTCACAGACCACACTGGATACTTTTCATCCATGCTTGGGGGACGGTCATACAGCAACCAGAAACTCACAGCCCTATGCAAGGTGAGCAGGCTACTAAATATAGAATCCAAATATGTCTCTTTGCTTTCATTACATTTCTGGTGTTTGGCCAAATAAGCTTTTCCTGTCCTTTTCCAGGATGAATTTGCAACCAAGCCGTCGCTGATTGTAGAGGTTTTTTCACTTATTGGCTTCCACACCCTAGAGTCCCTGAAAATTAAAGTTGCACGGGTAAAGCCCATTTGAGAGCTGATGGGTCTTCTGCACCATGAATAGAGGGTGCTTGCTGGCTTGTGTTCCTGTCACGCACACAGTATCTGTGGCTTTATCCTTTGCGTGCAAAGCACAGATGATCTCGCAACCCTGGGTGTGAACAGGACGCAAATGATCTATAAGGGACATCACAGTCTTGACGTTGTGCTCACACTTCATGGTGGGCAGAGACACATTGAATGCTAGGTGCAGGCGTCACTAGTGTAAAGGACAAAGGATAACCAAGTCACCTACCACGAGCTTTCCAAAGAACACAGAGCTCTGAGAAAGACAAATATTTACCTCGTGGCACAGCAGATGGGAGATACAATAGACGCTGAAAGGAAGAATGCTGTGATAGAAATTATGGGCAATGGTGTTTTATCATAAAATAATATCAGCCCAGTATCTGCCACCTTAGAGAGGCTTGGGTGTTTAACTCGCTTAAATATGCTAATCTACAGACAAAGAGCTCAAAGGGCTGGCAAGAGGACTCAGTGGGTCAAGGTGCAGCTGCAACCTAGAGGACCTGGATTTGAACCCTGGGACTCACGTGGCAGAAGGGGAGAACCAACACCCAAAAGTTGTCCTCTGAACTCCACATGTTTACTGCAGCGTGTGCACCAACATATATTCACAATAAATAAGGGCAGTTTGAAAGCTTTAAATTCTGTAAGTTGGCAGAAGTTAACTGTTTGGTTTGGCAAAAACTGTGCATCAAACACTTAATATCCCTCTACTTAAAGAGTAGCCTAGGTGTGTAGCAGAAGTATGAAGACCTGCCATTCAGGCCTAAAAATACTTCTACTTACATCTCAATGTGGGGGGCAGCATAAAGAAAATTGCTTCAAAGAGTAAATTTTCAACCAAATTAAATTCTTTTCACAACAGCAGCAGCACGTCTTAATTACTGCCAAGAGAACAAGGGTTTGATGGTAGCCTTCGGGGGAAGTATTCTGAAGAGCGTCAAGTCAGGACCTGCCTCAGCTGTGTGCGGAGGGCAAAGGGGAAGTTCATCCGTAAGGACTACCAGGACTCCTCCAGCATGGTTTCCATGGCAAAAACTGAGGAAAATGGCAAGATTAGAAAGGAATATCTAATTGACTATTTATTACCCACTGGACTCATCCCAGGAATTACCGGCGGAGTGAGTGTGCAGAAAATCTCGCCATCTGTCGTGAATACTGATTTCACTGTTTCATTATCTATTTTTTGTTGGCATACAAGTAACAGATTTTCCTACTGCGTTTTCGTGCATGTGTATAATTATGTTTTGTTCTTGTTTGTTTCCCCTTTAACGTTCCTTTTATTTTGAGATCATGTGTATTCCAACAACCTTTCCTGTTCCCCCATCTTACCCCCTTTATGTTTTCTCTCTGCCTTTGTCTTATAAACACAGGCATGTAGATCCCACATACATCACCTGTCTCTCACAGTGCAGCTTATGTCTCCTAACCGAATGATCTCTAGCTCCATCGATTTCCCTGAAGTCACAATTGCATTCTTCTGCACCAGAGTGTCCCCAAAGGATTCCAAATCATCACCCCATGGAGATACTCACATTTCCATGTTTCTTGCTACGCTATTGACTTATTGCTAAGAAATGGAAACAGTCTCCACATCTATCACCAGATGAATGGATGGAGAAAATGTGGTATATATGTATTTTGTTCTTACCTGGCTTTCTCATCTGCTTCTTAAAGCACATCTAACATTTTTTACACTTTTTGACCAATGTGAATGAAACCACAGGTTTTTCTGTGAAAGCATCTCACTTTCATCATTTTGGATGAATGCCCATGTATATGGTAGCTGAGGCTATGGTACCCACAACAGTACCAATCTGGGTGTCACACAAAGGACTCCAAGTCAACATATCACAGAGATCCTTTCACATTGATTCTTACTGCCAAACTGCTCACAGTAGGTAAGTTATAGAACATGCCTACACACACATGCTCACAGTAGGTAAGTTATAGAACATGCCTACACACACATGCTCACAGTAGGTAAGTTATAGAACATGCCTACACATACACGCTCACAATAGGTAAGTTATAGAACATGCCTACACACACACTCACAGGAGGTAAGTTATAGAACATGCCTACACACACACTCACAGTAGGTAAGTTATAGAACATGCCTACACACACACACTCACAGTAGGTAAGTTATAGAACATGCCTACACACACATCATCAGGGAGATGGATTTTAAAAATGTGATGTATAAGTACCAACAGTGGAATTATATTTCATCCCAAAATCATCAAAGGAAAGAGATTCTCCCTTTCCAAACAGCCATCAATCACCAATATCTCCTCAATGAGGGATGGAGCCTTTGAGAGCTCCTCCCAACTCAAAATGCTGGAATTTTTTAACTGTCTTGATTTCTTTTGTGGGTTAGTTCAAGTGTACACCAGCCATGTCATGTCCAAACGTCAGCATGTCACAGCCTTATCTTCCAGCCCTTACTCTTCCCACCTCTCTCCTCCAAGATGTTCACTGAGCCTTTGCGGGGCTGCCATAGCTGTCCCTTCTACAGCTGAAAGATCACAGTTATTCGTGGCGTTTGGAACAGCTGTGAGTCGCTGCAGTGATCGCTGCTCTCTGTGACGAGCAGCTTCTCTGACAAGACTGAAAGCCACACACATGTACAGACGCAAACACATGTAGAAGGCAACTTGACAGCAGGATCATTTAGTAAAACAACATCAATACACACACACATGCACGCACACGCACATATGCACACGTGCATGCACACACTCAAGAACACACATACAACATGCACACTCATGCTCACACACACAGAGAGACACACGTACATATGCACACACATGCATATACACACTCAAGAACACACATACAACATACACACACATGCACACACACAAAACATTCATACACATACATACATATGCACACTGGGCCTCTGATTCCCTGGGTGTGAGTTTTGGCCTTGTTTTCCATAGCATGTATAAATTTTCTCCTGTGGAATAGGCATCGAATCCATTAGGAATTTAACAGTGATAGTCCATGGTACCTAGTTTTTCAACTTTGTTGTTTCAGAGATGCCTAGTGAGATTTCTACAAATCAAATGCATGAACATGTTATTTACACCTCTCCTTCCCATATTCATACCCTCCTTCCTGTAAGCCTCTTTTCATCCCCAAAGTCCCCTTCTACTTTCAACTTTCCTGTCATTTTGCCCTGTTTGGGGGGATACCACACACAACATGAAACATGTAATGCTTAATTTTTTTTTAGGTTAGTTCAGTTCTATCCCTTTTAATGCAAGTGATTCTGCCAAATGACCCAGCTGTGCTACTTCTGGTGTGCCTTGTGATGGAGCATCAAGCATTCTTCATGTCTTCCTTGATTTGCCATGTTCTTTAGACAGCCCAGGCTTTGCTTATTGGATCATTTCCTCTTCTGTGCAATATATTTTCTTTAATAACTTCAATGAAGCCTTTTGATGATTAAGGTTTTATTTTTTCTGATTATGACCTTGTTTGTTATAAATTCTGAAAACTTTTATAAGGTATGGAATTCTAAGGTGTCACTGTTTTGTTTTGAACATAAAATTTTACTCTCTGAATTTGCTTCCCTTTTGGTTTGGAAGACTCCATGTATCTTTGAAGATATTTTGTCTCCCTGTGATTCATTCAGATATCTGAATGGCGTGACTCTTAGGTAGGGCAATTCATGAGCACAGCCCTGTTTCCCAATTCTTGAAGACTGTGAATGTGTCAGGTGACATGAAAAAAAGTAAACTCAAGTGTCAGGTAGAGATGAGGCTGCCGCCCTACTGATCTTGCAGTATGGAGATCATTTGTCTGAATTGTCTGGGCCACAGGTAACCTCAGGTTCTGTATAAGGAAGGGGGCTTTCGAGACAATCTTCAGTCAATGTGAAATGTGGTGGCCCATGGAAGCGTGTCCATTCCACCTTGACTGAAGGTCAGTGACCTTAAGCCTTCTCTTCCTCTTTTGAGGTTATTGGCAAAAGATCTGACTTAATTAAGGTGTGGCTACCAACAAGATGTGTTGACTTTAGGTGTGGTTACTTGGTGTTTGGGGTACTGAGATGGACCACAAAAGTGGATCCATTTCACCTTGACCAAAGGCCAGAGAATTTAAGCCTATTCCTGCTCCTTCAAGTGGATGCCTACAGGATGCTTGGTCTAAGGTATGGTCGCTGAATGTCCCACCTAAACAACAGAATACTTAACTCAGGATATAGTTGCTTGATGTAGGTAATTGCTCTGTTTGTTCTTTGTATCATGGTAAAGCAGTCTTTTGCTTTCTTTCCCCCCTTTTGGATTGGGGTCTAAAAACATATGGAAAATAAATGCAAGCGAATTCAGTATTCACTGAGTTTCCCTCTCAGGTCTAGTCTGCATCTCTGTTTCTTTTCTTTTGTATCTCTGTTCCCATCTAATATTTTTAATCCACATGCCCCTACCCTGGAATGTGTGAATCTCATTGAGGCTGGAACCTGACAGTGGAAGATAGGGTAGACGTCCTGGTCATAAGACTATGGGCATTCCCTAGAAGCTAGGACAAGAAAGAGAACAGAGCCTTCTCCAGGCCTCCAGGAACCATGCTGTAAGCCCAGTAGGCAAGTTACCCACAGTTCAGTGATAGCCACTGTGTGCTACTGATGGCAGACTTTCCATTATCTATTGTACTCTTTAAAATTGTCACTCAGATTTAAGTTCAATTTTTGCATGTTTACGTTTCAACGCTTTTAATCATTTGTTTCTGTTTCCAATACACCTGGCTGTTTTCATTTCCTTCCCTTTCTTATTGTTGACAATATTATTCTTTAGTCTTCAAACATGAGGAAAATTTATTCTCAGTCTGTTCAAAGAATCAAAATCAATTCTTATTCTGTTATCTCGAAGACTCTTTCTATGGCTTTTTGTTTCACGTGATTTTCCTATGGCTTCCTGTTTGACGTTCCTTCTCATCTCCCCTTATACTTTGATATTTTTAAGCCTCTGATCCTTGAAACTTTGCCCGTGTCAGTGTTTTGAAACCCGGGCTTGAATTCAAGAATGACCCACAGGAATTGTCTTGCTTCCTTTTCAATATTTATGAGCACAAAAACATCCAGGAAGGTTTCATGGGCTTATCTGCTGGAGAGTCTCACAGAATTCTATATTGAACACTTAAATTCCCACATAAGAGGACTTGACTCTTAGAAGGAATTTTTAGGTCTCTTTCCTCTAGAGCAATAATTGAGAACCCGATATTTCTCCACTGCCTACAAGGTCAGTGTGACACCACTGTCACGATTGGTGACACTGTTGACTGCCACTCCTGTCAAGGGTCTCCACTCTAGGTGAGATTATCTAGCCAAGCTGTCTGCTCTGGACTTGGTGAAGACTTTCTCAATAAATGGAGGTTGGGATCATAAGTCCCTCCTGGATTCGGCTGGAATTGCCTCCAGGTCAGCATGTGGCGACCTCAGACAAAGCTGTCAATGAGAATTCTTAAAGGAAGCTCACAGTGCTGTCTATGGCCAAGCACATGGCAATGTCTGGGCACCTGGAACATGAAATGCCTGGCTACCGCCTCCTTCTCCAACTCCTTTTGACTCCCCTTTGGCTATTTTCTGCTTCCATCCACCCATATCATGGCTCTTAACTGAAGAAATAACCACCACTCAGAAAGTCTCCTTAGCAATAATTCACTCACTAGAATACCCAGCGGTGCCAAGTCCAGTTAAGGAAACCTGTATCTTTCATGTAATGAAGGAACATGAAAAATAAGGCAGTCATATGTTTTGTAAACCAAAATACAGAATGTGTTTAGGCACATGTCCAGAATATCACTTGTGCAAAAATATAATATTGAAAATTTTGAAGATGTTAGATGCTAAATCATTGTTGAGTCAATCATACATTCTGTTTCTATTTTTGCACTAAAATAATTTGAATTTATTAATTTTGAGTTAATGGATTTGGGCGTTTATCTCACCTCCCACCATAATAAACTTCCCATTTATAAAATCAACACCTGTTTATTGAAAGATATTTAGAGACTATGAAAAAGCAATGAAGTTAAAACCTAAAGATTAAGAATGAAGGGAAAAAACACATGAACAGTGAAGTAACCTTGAACTATTATTTTAAACTACAGAGACACAATATTATTGAATAATAATATAGACACAGTATTTATTGAATAATAATATAGTCATTCCAAATGTGCCAACAAAGCAGGCAGGACCTGGGTCATTGAGAAGCATAGGTTTTTTTTCTTACCATGTGGTGTTTCACACAACAACATACCAGAAAAATCCAACCACTGTCCTGAGGTCAGTCAATATCATTAATAGGAGACAAACTGGAGGCCCTCCTCATGATAGCAATATGAGACTGTGGGTCCCTGAACCAGACTGCACTAGACATTAGGGCTGTGGGCATTAGGTAGCAGTGCACTTACTCAATCCTATGATGTCTGGTGTCTTAACAACCAAAGCTGTTGTTTTAGAAAGTTTCCATTGTTAGGAAACTGAGTATGCATGCCTGACTCAAAGGTTAGCATGTCTGAGCTTCAGAGACATCCACATCCAATGTGATTTCATCTCAAACTTTGATGGTTCTTTTTTATTTTTCATTCCTTTTCAAGTCAAATGCTTATACTGTGGTCATCCTGTGTCCTGTGTAAATGTTTACATGCATGGGATGCTGGGAGCAGGCTAACAGCGTCAAGCACCTTCATGTCGCAGCTGCTCCTGTAAGTGGCACACGCCATGAGACTAACCCTTGCGTGTTCTGAGGAGTCACTGAAGCACAGAACAAAATGTGGATGTGGAGCCCACTGCACAGCTGTTGCTTGAGTAGCAAGAAGCCACCCAGGAGTCGGACAGCTTGGTAGTTTTAAGCATGAACAGTTATTTGAGTATCTCATGCCTTCGAACACTGCACAAGATACATTGCTGAAGAACCAAAAAGTCGTAGGGTGCAAAATTAGCCATGGTTTACTCCAGGATGGAATATCAGGGAATTACTAAAACCATACAGCAATTAAGTGTGGAAAAGAATGCAAGCTAAGGTGTGTGGTCTCCAAGGCTAAGCCTGGACAGATAGCTGGGGGGCGGGGGGGCTTCTTGTCTCTGAAGTATGTGTTAGTACCTGTGGGTGCTCATTGTCATCTTCTTGCCTTTGGTCTTTCATCACACAGGGCTTCTCCAAAGAGTCCCTGAAGAACCTAAGGCACTTTCTATTTGGGGTACAGGAGACATGTGGCTCTGTTATTGACTTACAGCCTTCAGCTCTGTTTAGAGCTATGAAGTTGATTTCAATGGTGTTGTATGCAGCTGGACTAAATGAGAGCCCTCAGGTTCATGCCTTCAGAAATAAACACTGGCCACTCAGATGGGAACTGGTCACCTCCTCGGGCTCTGCAGGGACATGTGGTATGCCCATCCCTCTATCCTCAGACCCTCTTGTTCCTTAAGCTTCCTTCCTGGCCCTCGGCCTCACTTCCTCTCTTGTACATGCTTACTGCTGACCAGACTCTTGTCAATCAGCCCACAAAATTATTTAATGGGTTTGGGTGTGATTCAGAGAGGAAAATCTGCATATTTTATCTAAATCCAGAACAGATTATCTTCTTTCTTCCCCTAAATGTAAACTTTCCCTTAAGATACCGTAGGGAACTTGACATAAAATGGAGATGCCAGCAGCAATGGCTGACAGATGTGTGCATTAAGTACTCATTGGCGAACATGGTCAGTTGTCTATGGAATCTTTAATGTTGCTAAGCATTTCTGGTTTTGGTGTTTGTTTTGTTTTGTTTTTTTGAGACAGGTTTTCTCGGTGAAACAGTCCTAGCTGTCCTGGAATTCACTATGTAGACCAAGCTGGTCTCGAACTCACAGAGATCTGCCTGCCTCTGCCTTTCGGGTGCTGGGATTAAAGGCGTGCACCACCACCGCCTGGCTCTAAGCATTTCTTAAACTCTTGTTTTCAAGAGGAAAAGTAAATTGTGTTTAACTAAGAATCATTTATTTCCAGCTCAAAGCTTATGTATGGTGTGCTAGGCAGTACCCACCCACCATTTTCGTAAATACATTAGAAATAAGGAATCCGGCCCATCAGACAGAGTCAAGCCATGTAGGCACATGTCCGGAGTTCAAACTACAGCTACAAGCTGCTGGCATGGCCCAAAGGGATCCCTTCCAAACTCTTTATTCTTCTGATACCGAACAAAAAGCTCAGTCCCACCCCCACATATTGTTTATGCTACAGTTTTTTTTCTGTTTTTTAAATACATAAAAATATATTAAAACACGGAGGCTGTAAAACATTGATAGCAGATGAAAGAACCTTGCCCCCGTGGAAAAACCGAGCCTTCCAAATTATGTGTCAGGCATGAGATGCCTGCCTTCAGTCCAGGACTAGGGAGATTTCCTCGGCCTCCTCCTTCCTCACTGTTTGACCTTCTCAGGAAGCAGGGGCTTATTTCCCTTCAGCCAGAATGGGCGTCTGCATTTGTGAATTAAACATAAGGAGGGCTTTCTGCTCAGGGGAGATAAAAGCCAGGCAAAGGGACCTTGCCAGGTTTCAGCAGTAGGACATTTATGACTCAAGTGAGGAGGGAGATGACTTAGGAAGTTGGCAAAAGGACAGATTTTTCCTTTGAAACTATTTTTTATGATTTTATTTTCTACTCTCTTCCTAATTAAATGAACCAGTAAACCAAAACAGAAACAAAAAGTGTATGCTCAGAGTTTTACATTTATGGAAGACTGAAAATGAAACAGCTGCCGGCGGGTCTGTTTTCACTGAGGAAAATGAATCCATTTCCTGGGTTCTTTTATTTGGTTTGTTTGTTTTTCTTTCTGAAAAGCGTTGCTGGGTCATTATTTTCTTCATTAATAAGATACGTGATAACTTAGCGTTTGCTATTATTCTAAAGAATTAGCCGGAAGCGTCACAACCGACTTCCCTGCACGCTGGTGCAGCAAACAGCGCGCGCCATGGTGGGATTCTTGTCAGGGTGGCAGCTTTCACATTTTACAGTTCTTTCCTGCAGCGATTTGGGGGCAGCAGACACTGAGGTCTTTAGAGACGTTTGGTTTGTCAGGCCCTGGCTTCTGTTAACTAAAGGGAGGAAGACTGCGGGCAGGGGGGTGGGGTGGGGGATAAATACATAAATACCCCTTCCAAACCATGGCAGAAGAGCTGGAGGTTCGTGTGACATACACTAAAGAGCCATCGCAGATGTCCACTTTGGTCAGGACGGAAGAGCTGCCCTCCACGCCTAGGACAGCAGAGGCCTCTGAAGACAGGAAACGCACAAAAGGAGTCCGGTTAGCTCATCTCCTTGTGCGTCTGTTTAGAGACTTTCCAAGGTGACAGGGAAGGAAGGAGAGAGCAGCAGACACAATAGGCTGAGATGAAATCGAGGCTATGGATGCCAAGATATAAGACTTTTATAAAACAGGGAGAGGAGAGAGAGAGAGAGGAGAGAAGAGGGGAGGGAAAGGGAGAGGAGCAGAGAGGAGAGGCAAAGAGAGACAGAGAGACAGGGACAAAGAGAGAGGACCTGAGAGATTTGTGGTGTCGCTCTAATCCTCAGATGCATGTGAGAAAGGACAGGTGAGTGGAGAAACCCTGAGGATCGGGATGGAGGTGCAACAGCCCTGCAGTTGCGCAGGCTGCGGACAGAGCACTTCAGAAAAACCACCCTCGAAAGCCATGATGTGTGGGACAGTGGGTTTTGTCTCTGCAGTGAAGAAAGTGGAGGTCATTAGCACCTCATGGCTTTGCAGGCCTCACTTGGGTCCACCTCTGGAGCTTTCCATCCTACCACACTGAAACTGCATCCTTTGAACGTCCTTCAACCCTCTCCAACATCCCGGCCCACCCTGCAGACCCTGCAACCATCCACGCCCTCACCCTGCAGACCCTGGCAATCTCTATCTCTCTCTCTCCCTCCTTCCCTCTCGCTCTCTCTCTCTTTTCTCTCTCACTAATATAACTATCCTAGGTACTTTATATACACGCAGCAAAGCGTTTATCATTTTAAATATACCTTATTGTACTTTAACAAAATTCACATAGTCTTTGAGGGCCATCAGGATTGCAATATTCAGAGGGCTGAACACAAAGACTGAAGAGCCTTGCTCGGGTAGGTTACTGCTGTATGACAGATAAAATCTTTTGATTTTCACAAGTTGCCTTTCTTTAGAATATTTTGTTAACTTTTCCCACAGCACATATGAACGACAAAGCCAATATTTTTAATTCTTGCTTCCTAGTTTGGGAACTATAGACCACTGATTGATTTGCATGGCCTGGTTACAAGCCCATTTATTCCATTGGTAAAGGTTGAATTTTGTAGTCAAACTCATTTGACTACAGATATTTGCAGGTAGGGAGAGCTTTGTTCATGTCAAGACCAAAGCAGGCAGGGACCTGCATCGCTGAAAAGCACACCTTTGTTCTGCGGTGTGGTGTTTCACACAATGACAACACCAGAAATACCAAGCCAGGGGAGATAAACTCCTCATTGAACACTTTGGGGAAATCTACTTAGAGAGGCTCTGGCTAAGTCCAAAACGCTTGATGAAGACAGAAAATTTCAGTCTTTCGTTCCTTGAAGAACCAGGAGAGCCTTTAGACACAGCCTACAGCATGTTTCTTCTGCACTGTCCCTCAACAGCGCCCGACCCTGGTGAGTTCCAGGACACCTCTAATTAGAGACTCGTTAGTATTTGCTATTCCTCCCATATAGTTTATTTTTTATTGTTGAAAAATCCAGAGAGTATAAAGCAGTGTAGCTGTTATGGGAATCGATGCAGAGGTTTCTCTGAAACTGGAAACGCCATGCGACCCAGCTCTGCCATGCCCAGGCCTCTGCCCAGAGAACTCCGTATCCTCCCCCAGAGACGCTTGCATGTCCACCTTCCATTTCCAAGAGCGAGAAAGTAGAACCAGCCTTGGTGTCCATCAAGAGACGAATGAGTAATGAAGATGTGGGACATACACACAACAAAGTTCCATTCAAACCTGATAAAAAATGAAACCGTGACATTTTCGGGAAAATGGATGGATCTTCAAAGTCTAGGAAACCCAAACTCAGAAAGACAAATAGCATGTTCTCTCTCATATGTGGATCCTAGCCTTTAATGTACACATGTATGTCTATGGGAGGGTATGACAGCTTTAAAAAAAAACAGAAAAGAGACCAAGAGAATATAAAAAATAGGAGCTGAAAAAGAAACAAAGACAAAGGGACCAACTTGGACACACACACACACACACACACACACACACACACACACACACACACGGGACAAGAAACAAAAGGAAGACTTGAGGGGGGCGTTTGCAAAGAGGGTCAGAGAGGAAGTGGATGGGGCTTGGAGACAGGAGAATTTACTAAAATATACATTGTTTAAAAAAAAATCCACAATGTTGCCCAATGTGTAACTATTATCTAAAAACAAAATGTAGGCATGCATCCAGCAATGCAGGGCAGAGCAACACTCTGTCATAGACTTAAAAGAGAACCTTTGTTCTTGCAAGGGGTCTGCTCAGCAGGCTTCCCTCTTTAACCCATTCTTACCATCTGCCCTGCTCAGGCATCCTGGTTCTCCTAACCCCTAAGTTCCTCTCCCTCTGCTAGGTCTCTGCCCCCTGACTGAGCTGGAAGGAGGAGCCTGTCTCAGAATTTGCCGCTTCTCCACTGATAAGAAATGCTGCTTTCCTTCTCCAGCATCCTCCAGGTTTCCTTTATAGTAAGGAAAGAAGCCTACACCACCGTGTAATGGCATGGAAATCCTGTACCCATTTAGTCCGTTAAGGCTGGTAGATGAGAGGTTTATTGGGACCAGGCAAAGAATGGCCCCCAGACCACGGTTCTGTAGCCAGGTGAGAGTGTAGGAAAAGTGTACTGCAGACATCTTTTTTCACCAGTAAGTACCCATTTGCATGGTCACTTCCATGCCTAACGATCCAGCTCATGAGGGACTTGGTATTTTCACTCCACCATACATACCGATTAGGCTCATTATCCAACCAGTCAGTGTGCCTATCGCTAGGGTGATGGTAATTATTCTGCGAAGTCAAACACACTTTCGCTTGAATATTCTATAATGAAATGATTAAGTTACAAAGTCGTCTGCCATCGATAACACTTATGTAAATTAATAAGGGGAGAGAAGAATGGAAAAATTAGCATATAAACAATGGTGTGTTATTAAGGTTCCTGTTAGTAGAAACATCAAAAGCCATTGACTTGTAAAGGAAAAAGGATTGCTTTGGCTCAAGGTTCAGTTCAGGGTGGAGGGTTCTTTTCAAAAAAACAAGTTGGTCATTGCAACCAGACTTGCATTATGGGGAAGGGGCTCACAGTGACCTTGAGGGTACTTTACCAATGCATAAGAACCTCCGTAAGTGCTCCCATCTTGAGAGTCCATGGCTGTAACATGAGGTGCCTGCTAGTTGGAGTTTCCATCCTGCCCAGTTCCCACAGCCGGCAAGTCCCAAAGAAATTACACAGAGGGTCTATATTAATGATAAACTGATTGGCCCATTAGCTCAGCTTATATTAACCCATTATCCTTATCTATGTCAGCCACATGGCTCAGTACCTTTCTCAGCGGGGCAGGTCACATCCTGCTTCTTCCGTGGTCTGGGGAGGACTGGGGAAGAATGGGCTTCCTTCTTCCCAGCATTCTCCTGCTCTTCTTGCTCCACCTTTATTTCCTGTCTGGTTTCCTGCCTATACTTCCTGCCTGGCTACTGAACAATCAGCATTTATTTAAATCATGATTGACAGAATACAGACAATTCTCATGCACCACATGGCACTCCGCACAATGCTGCCCTGAGAACCAGCCCTGTGCCCTGTGGACCTGTGCCGCATCTCTAACCCACACTACAACATCTGTCAGTGTTTCTTTGCTCTGATCTTCAGTTTTAACTGTAACATCTTATGGGGGCTTTCTTTTCTGGTTTTATTTATTGGTTGTTCTGTGTGCTTCTCTTACCAGTATAGCTGTGTCTTTATTTAATTTGGGGAGGTTTTCCGCTGAGCTTGTTGATAACCGTCTATTCCACTGACTTGGGTTTTTTCTCCCACATCTATGCCTGATATCTGATGATCTAGTCTTTCCACGGTGTTCTCAGATTTTCTGCATGCTTTCCTGTAAGTTTACTTTTTTCATATTCTCATTTGTGTGGTCTAGATTCTCTATCTTTGGGTCCTGATGATCGATCTTCTGCTTGATTTGGTCTGCTTGCAATACTTTCCTTTGCGTTTTCTAATTGGGATATTGAGTTTTCTAATTCCATCTTTATTTCAACTTGTGGTCTCTTCAATGCTTTTATCCCTATTGAATTAAGTTTTCAAATCCTACATTATCTTCATCATTTCATTCATCTGAGTGTTTGTATTTTATGGGATATCATTCAAACATTTATTTAGAGCTCAACGAACTGCTTGTTCCCTCCTTTAAACTATTTTACTTTTCTGATAAGGTTCATGATCGTTCCTCTAAATTCTGTGTCCTGGGATCCATCAGGGTAGTTCTCATTAGAGAACACTTCTGTAGGTCTAGTGTGACGGGAGACACGCTGCCTGGGCCATTCTGCTTTGTCTGACGTGAGACACGCATCCTTGTGGGATTTGTCTTATGTTGGGCCAGAGCAGAAGATGTATGACCTGAGAGAGTTCTGTTAGAGACACTGATTTAGACCAGGAGAAGATGGCTCCAAGACGGCAACAGTCAGCAGGAAGGATGGAAGAGACAAGCAGTGTCTTACTAAACAAAAGTGACTTATGATAGGAAAAAAACAGGCTAGCAAGCCACACATCTGACAGATGACAGACAGATGATAGAGATACAAGAAAGACAGATAACAAATTATATACAGAGGATATATATCTATAGATAGATAGATAGATATAGATATAAATTGGGTAGATAGATGTATAGGTAATGGATATATTGATAGGTAATAGATGGATCAATAGATGATAGGTGGATAGATGGATATGTGATATACAGAGACAGACAGAGATAGACAGATTAGAGAGAGAAAGATGAATAGTGTATAGAGAGGTGATAGGTAAATGCATATACAGATAGACGGCAGGTATCTGGATAAGAAGGCATTTATGTATATGAACTTATATAGCGAGAACAAGCCAGAAAACAGCACAGACTGGAGCCCTTCTGTCACGTGAGAAGGAAGTGATTGGCATCGTGGTCCTCATTGCTGAAACATACTTATAATTCTTTCAGCCGCATCCACTCCGTGAGCTGTTACCCCGTACTTGAACTTTGACAGCAGAGAGATGAGCAGATCCGTCCGTCTGCCTCGCTTCTGCTGCTGAGGCTTTCGGTGGGGGTCTGCAGGATCCCTTGATCCTGAGCAGGTTCGCGGCATCCTCTTTGTCCAAACCGCTGCACCACACAGCATCCTGGGGGCAAGCCTTCAAGGCACGAGCTTTTGAGGGGACATTTAGAATTCAAACTATAACACAGGGCTACAAATGTGTGCAGAAAGCCCATGAGGTGAGAGTGCTGGGTACTATGCTCTTGCTCTTCCCTCTCAACCATCCCTCTCCTTTACTTTGTGGCACTGGGGACAAAACCCATGCCCCTCTCTGCCAGTTAGATTTCTGTCTGTGCACACCAACCAGGGGTGAATGAGGGAACATGGAAAGCAGGGAGATGAGCAACTTCCTGGTTTCCCTCATTGTCACAGTTTTGTCCCATGTACCTTCTGTCTTGGCAGCAGTCTGGGATTTTTGTGGCTTGTAATTCTGTTTCCAGACACAGATTGTTCCAGAAGTGTGGTGGTTGGACTTGGTGAATTTTTTACTTACTGACAGTGGGAAACACTGTGATTTGTGTTTCCAATTTCAGTCTTTTTCTGAACTTTCAGTGTGGGGGGCCATGTTCTCACACAACGCTGGGCAGAGGCTAACCTGGGTCACATCTCTGCAAGGCTTCTCCCAACACCCAATACGCTGGTCTGAGCCAGCGGCAGCCCTCTTGCAGAAGCCTCCAGGTCTAATCTCCCCTTGATGCTGATGGCTTCAGTGCTAAACCCATAACCTAAAAGACACTAATTCAGAAAGCAGTTCTCCACTATCTACACTAAACACATGGTTTCTGCTCACATTCCTTTTGAAGTAAAACTGTCTCTGTCCACTGGACAATCATGTCACCAGAAATCATAAGGATAAGCAAGTGGGTTTTGTTTTCAAATCATAAGGATAAGCAAGTGGGTTTTCCTTTCTTAACACGGAATCGTTTCTAACAATAACATAGCCATCATCATCATCATATTCACCATTTTATTTACTTATTTGAGACAGCATAATCAGCGTCTTTCCTATGCTTCTGTAATAAGCCCACCACACTCATTGGCTCATCAGGCTGGCCTTGGATTGCATTGTTTCTTCCATGTGATGTTTATGTGCTGTCTGGGATAGGTAGATGCTTGTCCCTGTCTCATTAGGAAATGCTCCTATAACATATATGAGTTGAGATATTTGTCAAATATGACTGTTGGTGAAAAACTAACCCCACTTAAAGAGATAAATAGCTTTCCTTTTGCATACTTGAATAAGCCATGTTGCTTCTTCATTAATATGTCTAACCCTATTGTTGGATTCTGGTACTCTGTATTGCTCCAGCATGAGTGTGTGTGAGAGAGAATTCTGGCTAGGTCTTCATTCAGTATAACTCAAAATAATAGGACTGTTTCCAATACATTCACATGTGATTCTTTTCTTCACTCTTGTTCTAGTTCAGATCCTTGCCTTCGTTTTCCTTAATTGTTTTGAGACACACAGTATGTGTAAGTTCCAAAATATCTAAATACCACCTGTTCAGTCCATATAATGCTACATTTTAATTATTTTATTTCCTTCCAAGAGTGTGTGACAGTCTCCTCATGCTTTCCTTTTTAAATCATGCTGATAAATAAATTTCTGTTCTTCACCTGTGAAAAGTAGTCAGATTAAATCTAAATGGACCTTATGTCCTTGTCAGTAACAGGAACAGAAATCATAATAGTCTGTTGTGAATTAGCAACTACTTTTAATATTGTATATTTAAACTCTTTTTATATGTTTACTATATACAAAATTTTACAGTTTAAAGATCCCACAGCATGCTAATGCAGTAGGCAATGTTGGCTTTGGTCTGTATATTATTGACTTCTAAAGTTGCAATGATAGTCTTTAGTATCTTGCTATATACTATATATATATATTCAAATATATAGGGTAGATTGCAACTTATGATAGAAATGTTGGAGTCTTCTAGCTGTTTTAGAGAACGTCTATTGTATCTAGTTGAAAAACAGTATAAGATCCAAAGCATCTCTCAGACTATGTGATTAATTTTGCTCCGCTCAAAGGCAATTGGTTAGCATTCACAGTTTACCATGACAACGTAAGCATGTCCCTGTTAAAGCACAGCATCCCTGTGAGTTAGCTCGTTCTTTGACAGTAACTGTTTATTTCGCCCTGTTCACAAATGCCATCCAAGCCCTAGGTGCCGTGTCCTCCTTGACATGTGCCCCCCCCCTTAGCCAGAAGGTGGTTGCTGACACCTGGGATTGAGCAGATGGCAGCATTGGGGTGGCCCCACGCTGTTTCTCTGCTCACCGGAGCACGCTGCTGGAAGTGATTTCCATCGTTTCTTGTAAGGCCCTTTCACCTGGTGCAAGTACACAACACGCTTCATTCTGTCCCACTTGTCAAAACGCCAGCAAAGTTTAGAGAAAATAGAGAATTTTAATGTGAAGCCTCAGGCATCCCGCTGCCACGGCTCCTGGACCCCTGGCTGCCTTGCCAGCTAGCTACTCATCAGACTGGTTTCCGCAGAGTGCACACGGAGGCAGTGGGGCCATTGCTCTGGGGAAAGCAGCCGGTGTATTCCCAGAGTGTACACCACTCGAATGACAAACAGCATATCCTGACCCAGCAATGCACTAGCACTGCCTGTTTGCATGCCCCCGCCACAGCCCTCCAACAGCATGTGTAGATCCCAGCAATGCACTAACACTGCCTGTTTGCATGCCCCCCCAGCCCTCCAACAGCATGTGCAGATCCCAGCAATGCACTAACACTGCCTGTCTGCACGCCCCCCCCCCTCGGCCCTCCACGTTAGTGTCTGCCAGGGCAGCTTACTGACAGTGTGAGGACCGTGCTTTGTCACTGTGAGACCGGAGGTAGTGTGCTGTGTAGAGGAAGACAAAGTCTTACTTAAGAATCACAGCTTGGGTTTGTTACATTTCAACAAAGTAACGAAAACAGAATGAGCTTTTGCTACTGCCCAGCTTGTGAACTGACGAGCAACAACAGCCCCATCCTAGATGTGACATAAACGCAGTCTGTTCTGATCATCATTTAATAACCTTCTCATGCTGAGCCCTCTGGTTCATTAGCGCTCTTCAAGGTTTAGTGCTAAACCGATCCCAGCAAAGCAAAGGGTGGGAGACAAACGCTGAATGCCTTAGGATACAAAGTAGAAGAAAGTGGAAACTTTAACTAGAGGGTATGCACCAAGAAACACTTCATGCTCGCATAACGCTGCTTACTAAGCGTTATGACCTAATCTTGAATCTTTGATTTTATGTCAGATAAGTTCCTCTGTGACATACTTAGTAGAAATAAAGTCTGGAGTAAAAGCCCCACCAACCACTTTCATGTCAGGATATCTAAAATAACCATTTCTTTCCTGGAAAGGTCAAACCCATTTCAAACTCATTTTCATAGGTTTCAAATACTTGATAATAATTATCCTGCCTACAAGATATATGATAATGCCTATACAGAGCATGGGCAGCATCTTGAATCTGCTCTGGGTGTAGAACTCAGACATCCGGGCCATCTGTTCCTACCGGAGATTTCTCAGGTGGTCTTCCTTGATCAAACCTGATTTTTCTTAACTCAGAATGAATCCACAGCCTCTCATTTCCTGTGGAAACAAAAGCAAAATCTCTTCTCCAAAGTAACATATCTTTTGACTTCAATTTTGAAGTCAAGGTATTTTCAAAATACCTATCTTGGATTAATTCAGCAGCATTTAAAAGCAAATATCTTTTAGCAGCTGTTTCTCCTTCCTCAGCATTCAAACAATTCAAAGAGAGCATAATAACATACAATATCAAGAGTCTCTGTGTATTTTTCATCTTTACGTGGCTTTATTTTAACCTGTATTTCTTTTATTTTTACTTTTTGGCTTTTTGAGCCAGGGTTTCTGTGTATCTTTGTCCTGGAACTCTCCCTGTAGACCAGGCTGTCCTTGAACTCACAGAGATCTGCCTGTCTCTGCCTCCCAAGTACTGGGATTAAAGTCGTGTGCTGCCACACCTTGAATTCACAGAGATCTGTCTGCCCCTGCCTCCCAAGTACTGGGATTCCAGAGCAGCTGCAACCAAGCTGCTTAACATTTTAAAAGCTCTTCAAGAGGACAATTAAAGACACAGCAATAAGGACATATTCAGGCATAAAAGACCTCTAAATGGGTCACAGTGTTGGATGGGTGTACGTAGGCTTGGGAGAGAAAAGAAAAAGAGTATAGAGAGCCATGAAATAAAGTTAGTGCTTTAAAAAAATGGGTAAAGTCTTTAAAGAGACAGAGGACAGATAGTTATAGATTAAAAAATAAAGAAAAATAAGCCACTTAAAAATGGAAAATTCACAGAATGTCTGGATTATGTATTTTATTGTGTCTTCTTTAAATTTTTTGACTGTGAAGGAGCTAAGTACAGAGAGACGTTTCATTGTGTGGGCTGCTAAGCTAAACCAGCATGGATATTGTAAAGGTATTATGAGCTTAGAATTTGGGTCTAAGAATATGATGCTTTGGAAAAGAGGTTCTTCTTTTGTTTTCACAGAGAATGAGACCCTGTGGATTCCTTCTAGACCAATATGGTATGATAGACCACACACTCCTGAAAGGTCACTGTGAACACCTTCAGGAAATTACTTCATTCATCTGCTGAACGAGACGAACCTGGCACACAGGATACACCATGAAAGACCTGATTAACAGCGCCCCCATATAGCAGGAAGAAGTTTGAAGAGAAATAACTGCACCCATATTCCCAAATATTGTTTATAAATGTTCTTTTACATTTAAAGGGGGATATGATATAGATATAAATAATTTGCATTGGTATAAATCTTGATTTATTGATATAAATTTAAGGTCAATTTTGTTATATGTATATGTATTTCTGATCTTGATTAAGGTACTGTGATTGTGTAGTTCATTTAAAAATATAATGTAATTAGGAAATATAGGTTGTTAATGGATAATCATTGATATAGTCAAGCTTGTAGTCATGTTAGTTAGATTTTCTAGATATATGGAGATATATTTCAGTTAGATAGACATTCTTCATATCTCTCAAAGACTACAGAATATGGCATTTTAAATGTTTTAGTAACTTCGAGCTTTTCATGACAATGAGACACGTCTGCTCCTGGCAGCACCAATCTACTTCAAGAGGAAGATAGGCATCGAAGAGGCTCCTTAGCCATTTGGGCAAGAAAGTGCTCTTGCCTGGACTGTTGCATAAACTGGACACAAAGAACCTGCAGAGAGAGGATTGCTAAACTTGCCTAAAGGTGAGATGATCCTTTGGGGTTCCTGCTTCATGAAAGAGTCTGCGAGACATTCTTCAGGATACAGAAGAAAGTAACTAAAGTGTCTTTGAAATTTCCAGCCTTATGGAAATATCTGCTGGATACTCTGGGCCTGTAGGCTGAAGATAGATAGATGCTCCAACGGTACATAAAAACTTTGGGTGACTGTCCAGGCACTGGGATGTCTCTGTCACTTTTAGAGTTTTGGAAGTTGCTTACTTCTTGTTTACTTAGGTAATATTATATCCTTCTGGAGTCTTTGATGGAGTTGAAGAATAGATAGATAGTTATAGTTTTCCATTGTTATGATAAAAGATAAAATAGATCTAAATATGGTAACTGTAATTCTTGCTTGATAACTGTTTTGTTATATGTAATTTTACTATGTTAAAATTAAAGCCTTTTTTGTTTAAACAGAAAAAGGGAAAATGGTGTAGGAGCTCCTTCTGCATTTGTGTTGTTTTCATTGGTTGAATAAAGAAGCTGCCTTGGCCTTTTGATAGGGCAGGACTTAGATAGGTGGAGAAAATGAACAGAATGCTGGGAAGAGGCCAGGGAAGAGGCCGCCGTGATGAAGCTGCCAGGTCAGACATGCTGAATCTCTCCCGGTAAGCCATGACCTTGTGGTGACACACAGATTATTAGAAATGGGTTGAATCAAGATGTGAGAGTTAGCCAATAAGAGGCTAGAACTAATGGGCCTGGCAGTAATTAAATGAATACAGTTTCTGTGTAATTGTTTTGGGATTTAAGCTAGCTGGGAGCCGGGAATGCGGCCCGTGCCTCAATACTACATATATGTATATACATACATACATACATATATATATACACACACATGTGCATACACATGTGAAAACACACATAAATACATATACACACTATGCAAACATGAACAAAAAATAAAGTTTTTTTTTAAAAAGCTAATTTAGCCAAAATAGGAAACAGGTTGGTAAACTGAGCATAGAAACAGATTTGCCCTAAAGACAACTGTCGTATTAGAAATCTGTGTAATAAGATGCACAGATACTCAGTGTTGTGTGTTCATTCAGGTTAACTCCAGGACCCATAAGGTAGACAGTCTAATAGAGATTATTCCCCCATAAGTAGTGTCTACTTCTTCAGATTAACTATCAATAGAAAAGTGGTATTCATACCCTTCCCCAGAAGGACAAGGAGGTCATTTTGAGGCTACGCAAAAGGACGGCATGAAAACTAAGATGACAGAGCCACAGTTGTACGCCTTGGGTTCAGTTCGGATCCAATTTGTGTTCTTTGGGGACTGCCTCTGGCCATCTCGTCAAGGAAACTCCATTAGACGCAAATTCAGTACTCTATGCAATGATATCCTTCTCCCTAGCCTCTACTGCCTGCATCAATAAGATATCAAAGCAAATATTTGGCCCACACTCAAATATAACTAAATGTAACTAAATTCTTTTCCACAGAAAAGCCATGTCAATCTATACAGAGAAGATCAAAGAACCCTAACAAGACGTTGGGTTTCTCAGAGATAGATATGCCTCTTGAACAGATGAACACGTTTGAGAATAAATGGGGGAAGGGACTATTTGAAAAATGATGAGGTGGAACCTTCGGTACATGTTGAAAATAGACACACCTAAAATTAAAATGTCAATGGACAGGTTTAAGGACAGGCTGGACACACAGAGGGGACTGACCTTCACTGCCTGCCCTGTCACATGCTACTCCGAGCCCTTGCTGAGTCTGAGTGTGCCCTCCCATCCCAAGGAGTAAAGGAACCGCCACTAGAGAAGGGAGATGGCAGGAAGTAGACAGGAGACGGTGGAGGAGGAAAGAGTGAGGAAGAGAAGAACAGATGGTGGGAAGGGGAGTGAGCATGGGAGCGGTAGGAACAGGGATGGGAAGGAATCACCCTGCCATGGAGAAGCAAAGAATACGCTACAGAAAAAAATAAAAGAACATGCTGTTATCTTGTTCTCTCTCTCAGATTCTAAATGTGAGTGTGTGCATATGAGACAACACAGAGAGTTGCCCACCATGAAGTTGTGAGATACAGCATTTCCAGATTGTGGTGCCAATGGGAAGAGGGAGTCTCCAAATGCATTGGTTCTCTGGTCTGGTATAACAAAGGAGCTCAAAACAATGGATGTTGTCTGCAGGCCTAATTGAGGCAGGCAAGCATAGGGACTAGTTCAGCCAACTGGGCCTCCCCTTGGCATGGGCTATGCATGGGGCCAAACAGATGGCAGTCTAAGACCATTAACTTCATGACTGCCCAAAGACACCCCATCTCTACACAAAGCAACCAACCAGTTAGCAACCTATGGTCTCCATTTACACACAGCTGCAGACACACCCATCTCTGAACAATTTGTTGAGTGTCTCCTGTCATTAATAACCACCAAACTTAGTCTCTATTCAGTCTTATTCCACTGTGTCCAGGTACGAAGGTACACGGGTAGGAAGGTTCTTTGAGTACACGTGCAATAAAGCCAACTGTGTCTCAGTGTTTAAGGAGAATCCCCTATTTACCATCTTGGTAGAAAAGAAGATACCTTGATCTGTCTATCAAGGTAAAGAACCACCCACAAACAAACTCTCTTGGATACCATAAAATGAAGCCCCAAAATAGCACAGCTCTCAAGCCCAGGAGGTACTCATGTGACCCACTAGTCATGTGACCCACTGTCAATCTGACCTTCACTCACGTGCCCATGGTCAATCTAATAGTGCCTTTCTAAGCTATACTATCACTTTCCTTTGAATAAAATTCCCATGACACTTCACAGGTCTGTGTGAATTTTTTTCAGTCTTGAATAAGAAGTCAAGAACCTGTCTGCACCTGGCTCAAACCCTGACCACTGTGTACCATGGGACCTGAACATCTGAACATCCAAGGGAGAACCCTGCATCATTTCTGAATCTGATTGTTGGCAGAAGTTCTTGGGGGCACCATGACATGAATTCCCATGGTGCTTGCTACTTTCTCCCCTGTGCTCCTTGTTCTTAGCATCGTGATACCCCTATCATTAAAGATGCCTCTTACAATGAATTAAGGCCTAATTTAACAAGAGACCCCATTTCCAAGTAAATTCACATATTGGGTTCCTAAAGGTATGGATTTCAAAACGTGATTTTGGAGACTCAAAATCTCAGCTTGCTATTTAACCATACTAGAAACTTTGACAGAAATTTAATGAAAGAAATACATAGAAACCTAAAAATAGAAATGTCAGCATAATATTGGATTATGAAGGTGTGTTTCTCAGACTTTACACGGCTGTGACAAAGATGTCTGGAAACAACTGTAAAAGCAGATAAGCAGGGATTGACTTCAGCTTTAGAGGATTCAGACCTTGGTGGGAAGTGTGCGGCTGAGTGCAATGGCCCACTTCACGATGGTCAGGAGCAAAGCGGGGAGAAGTTTGTGCAATTATATATATATTATATATATCATATAATATAATATTATATATATTAAATGTAAATATAATATATATATTTAAATGTAAAGAACTATATTTTTAATTGTTTTATCTATTATCGGGTTAATGCTTTTTAATTCATATCAGAAGTCAAATGGTTTGAAATATTTTCTGTTTGTATAGAGATAGAGGTTGGCCTTTTCTAGAAAAAATAAAACATTAAAAAAATTAAGGTTCCACTGCCAGGATGGCAGGACCTTCCTAGACAACTATGTCTGAAGGAAATGGACAGCTGGTCACTGGAAGCCAATGCGTCTCTAAGTGTCTGTAAATATTCCTCTGGAAAAGCTCCATATTTGAGGGAAATAGCTCTACCTTCACCAACATGGGTGAAGATCGCATATCCGCTAAGGCCAGCACAGTTCAAAAGAAGAGTAAATTCACACCCTCGGTCCCCACCACCACTCCATCATCTCCCGTACCATGGAGCATCACTGCCTCTCCTCCTCCTCAGGCATTTGGAGACGGCTCTCAGGCTTGGTCTCATTCTGAGATTCCCGGAGGCAGGATCGCCATTTCGAGCTGAGGTCGAGATAAGAGCCAGTGGCTGGCTGTTTTGCTTTTCAGATCTTCAGGTTGAACCCCAATTTCTCTCTCTGGGTTTTTAATTAATTGTGCTTCACCAGTTGGATTATTCTAGCTGATTTCGTGGGTCTCCAGCTTGAACTCAGCCCACCCACCATCAGTGGCTCATCCTTGTAGTTATGAGCCAATTCCTGCAGTCTCCGCCCGTGGACATCCTGCACTGGCCACGTTTCTACCGCCACACTGACGGGGTCTAAGATTATTATTTTTTTAAACATAAGACATGCACAGCAGTAGAAGAAGGCGGTGAGTTTAAGGACGTTTAAACTAGCAAAGGTAAAGGAAGATCTTAACTTAGTGCTGGGTCCCATTGGAAGATGTGCGACAGTGTTGTTCAACAGTCAACAGGAAAAAAAAAAAACCACAATAAAAAGGTAAAGTTGCCATGCCAGAGAATGCATCTGAGTATAGTACTGAGAATATAGAGAAAGACTGACGGTCTTGGTCAGTGGTGAAGAGCACCTGCTGCTCTTTCAGAGGAAGCCAGGTCAGGTCCCAGCAGCCACACTGGGCAGCTCACACACGCCTGTGGCAGGTCTGGGAGATCTGGTGCCCTCTTCTGGCCTCTGCAGGCACCTGTACTCACGTGCACATACTCCAACACAGATGCACACACGTGCATATTACAAATGAACAAATAGGATACAAGTGAAAAGTCGAATGAGCCACTGGAAATGATTGAAGAGAGGATTAGACAATGAGAAGCAGCCGAATCCCCAGAACCGAAGAGGTCAAGGGGAAAAGTTGAGATTTTGCACCATGAGGAGAACCCAGAAGAGGTTATTTGTGAAAGTGCAGCCCAGTTACAGCAGAGACCCCAGTGTTTTACAGACACCAGTACCGTGGGATGATCACCAAGAACAGCACAGTGGAGTGAAGCCAGCCGGAGCCTAGAAGACAAGAAATGTGTGCTGCAGAGGGCAGGGCTGGAGAAGTGACCAAGCCCTTTGAAGCAGTCCAAAAGATGGTGAATGAATCCCAGATAATGGAACACTGACTTTTTTACACTGTTGGAGTTTGGTTTTGCTTTGTTCAGATTGTCACTGTGCCCTGGCTCTTCCCTCTTAAAGTAAGAAAATGTTTAGCTTAATTTTGATTTTTATAAGAACTCATACTTGAGAGATATTTAACTTTTAAAAGAGATTTTGGATTTTTAGAGACTGGATTTTTTTTTTTTTTACAGAAACTGATTTCCTTCAATGATGAACATCAATGTCAAAGTGTAAGGCAAATAAACCCTTTTCCCCTCAAGTGGCTCATGGTCACGTTGTTCATCACAGCTAGAGTAACCCTGGCTAGAACAGACAAGGTCATTATTTTCAGGAATCACACACAAGGGAGAAACTTTAAGAGTCTCGCATGTCTCTGATGGGTATGGAGTTAATGCTGATCTGTGTCCTATTCAGTCACATGGATGCGATGCTCTTTATGAAAAGTTAAGCAACTCAAGAAGTGGTAACCGCTTTGTAAACATCCTGCTGATTTTACTGCTTGAGATGGCGCCAGCACCATGGCCCGATTGCTAGGAGATGGATTCATTTCTGTGTCCACTCTCCAGTCTTTGCAAGTTTTATTATCCTTTAAAAAAAATCCAGGAGATGATAGTAATACTTTTTCTCATTGTAAAACTCCTCTTTGCAGGCCTAGGGTAATGGCGCAGTGGGCAAAACACTTGCTATGTAAGACTAAGGACCTGAGTTCATATTCCTCACACTCACATAAGATACCAGTCAGGAAACCAAGTGACTGTACTCTCGATGCTAGGAAGCAAATACAGGAGGGTCCTGGGGCTCTCTGGCCCGCCAATCTTGTCAATCAATGAGCTCTAGGCCAGAGGAAAAAGGTCTTTCATTATATTAGGTCATAATTCATTGTAACAAATGCCTTTATAAACAGGGGATGCCATGACACCAAGACAGATGAACACAGGGGAGAAGGCAATAACATGGGGAAACCATGCCATGTTACCTTCAAGGACCTCAGGCATCATCAGAATCAGAAAGATGCAGGGTTTTCCCCTAAGTTCAGATGTGCAGTTCCCATGGTACCCAATGGTCAGGATCTAGGCCAGGTGCTGCCGGGTTCTTGGCAAACAGTAAGGTGAAGAGTCATATAGACATTGTGTTTGTTTGAATAAGAATGGCCCCTGTAGACTCAAATATTTGGGTGCTAGGTCTCCAGGGAGCTGTACTATTTGAGTATTAAGAGGTGTGGCCTCATTGAAGTAGGTGTGTAATGTTGGAGTAAGTGTGTCACTGGGTGGCCTTTTGGATTTCAAACACCCATGCCAGGTGCAGTCTGCTTTTCTTTCTTCTCTCTCTCTTTCTCCCCCCTCCCCATTGATAAGAATGTAGCTCACGACTTCTTTGCCTCACCATTCCTGTCTGCATGTTCAGGTGATGGCAATGGGCTAACTCCGGAACTATAAGTGACCCCTATTAAATGCACTCTCTTGTAAGAGTTGCCTTGGTCATGGGGCTCTTCACAGCTAAAGAGCAGTGACTAAGACAGACATTGCACTGGTGCAGGACAATTCTGTATTCTGTCAATTATGTTTTAAATAAACGCTGATTGGCCAGCAACCAGACAGGAAGTAGAGGCGGGACAAGGTGAACAGGAGAATTCTGGGAAGAGGGAAGATTCCTTTGCAGTCCTACCCAGACACAGAAGAAGGAAGATGGGACTTGCCCCGCTGAAAGAGGTACCGATCCATGTGGCTAACATATACTAGAATAATGGGTTAATATAAGTTATGAGAGTTAATAAGAAGCCTGAGCTAATGGGCCAATCAGTTTATAAAATATAGACCTCTGTGATTTCTCTGGGACTAAATGGCTGTGGGAACCGGGCAAGACAGAAACCTCAGGCAACATTGCACATATATCCTTCACACACACTCAAGCCTGTATGTCTGCACGTGGACACACACACAGACGGACACACACACTTTCCGTCATATATTTTATCATCTCTTTCCCTTCAGTACTATCCCACTCTATCATATATCAATTATTTTTTCAGCTTTAAAACTTTGTCTTCATACCCTTTTTTCCTGCCCTCCCTTCACAACTAGCCCACAGATACATCCTTTAAAGAACCAGTCCAGAGTCTAATACCCAAGGGTTCTCTTTACAGGATCCTGCTTGTCTTTTGCTGCCTGTTCCCAGCTTGGCTAACATTTCCCACACAGCTGTTGTATATGGAGTGTGGGCCCCTTGTTCCATCCGCCCAGCTAGCTTAACCCCCAAAATAATTACACAGAAACTGTATTAATTAAATTACTGCCTGGCCCATTAGCTCTAGCCTCTTATCGGCTAACTCTCACATGTTGATTCAACCCATTTCTAATAATCTGTGTAGCACCACAGGGTCGTGGCTTACCAGGAAAGATTCCTAACCAGCGTCCGTCTCAGGCAGGAGAACCATGGTGTCTGCCACACTTCCCTTCTTCCCAGCATTCTGTTCTGTCTACTCCACCCTCCTAAGGGCTGCCCTATCAAAAGTCCAAGGCAGTCTCTTTATTCAACCAATGAAAGCAACACACAAACAGAAGGACCTCCTACACCACACAGCACTCTCAGTTCTGCATTTGCTCCTGTTTAGTGATAAGAGCATTTCCCTTGCTGAGGGCATGGAGAAGCTGTGTTGACTGAAGAAACTCCACTCAAACACACACACATTTCCTGTCTTCTCTTGGCATATGCTCTCACTGCTTTTTGTGGCAATATTTTTTGATATATCCCAGTTGGATTTTTCTCTGTTTACTCAACAACACAAAAAGACATCTATTTTGATGGCTCAGTCTCCTCCCCTCTCCCTAGAGCTTCTTTTTGGGCAACACCAGCAATCTACAGAGAGAAAAGCAGAGCCAAAATGATGCACAAATATTTTGACTTGTTCCCAGTGACCTGCTGGGACCATTCAGCAAGACTGGTGCTCAAAACGATCTTGAAAATTCTCCAAGTTCAACAAAGTCTATGCCTGCTTATCTGCTTACACACAGACACTTTGTTTCTCCACTAATGTGGGCATTTCCCTCTGCCTGAACCCTCCACAACCGTACCCCAGTTGTTCCCTTTCTTGCGGTTGCAGAACTGTACAAACACTATGGTGTATTCTCTTCCATATCATTGCATCATTTTCATGTCTCACAGTGTCTCACTAGGGGAATCTTTTCATACATATCTAATGACTCTGTGTTTCTATTTCTACAAAACACAGTACGTATTGCAATTGCAAACATATAAGACCAAATGGTGTGTCTCTCACAGACATATGTCTTGTTTTGTATTTCAACAAAGTGTATAATATCATGAACACCCCTCAAGGGAGGCTTTGTGTGTGGAAGAATGGGAAGTATAGATATTTGTGGGCCTTTGCAAGTGGATAAAACCTTATGAGATATGATAGAATCTCTTTGATATAAACTAAATTATTAGTTGAAAAAACTTGAAGAAAAAATTCAATTTGAGAAATATGTTGAAAGAAATATAAAAATAAAAATTGTAATTTTCCTAAGTTAAAACAGAATATGTATTATGTGACTGGACCATCAGAAATATAGGGTTTGCCCTCCCACACCTGCCTCGGCTTCTCTAGCCGGCCAGCAGGGGAGTTTCCTGCAGGTAGACTGCTCCAAAACCCCTGAGACACAGACAATGACATTACAGAGCAGACCAAGAACAGTTCCCAAAACACAGACAGACAGCCACTGCAAGGATTAGACCAGATGCAAAGACACTGCCAGCATCAACTGAAAGAAGAGATGAGTGGGTGGCATTGCAAGAATTCATCCAATAACCTAAAAAGCAACATGGTATCACCAGAACCCAGTGGTCATACAACAGGAAGACTTGATCATCCTAACCCAGAAGAAGCAGAAGAAAACTACCTTAAAAGTAACTTTATGAAGATGATGGAGACCTTTAAAGAGGAAATGAAAAACTCCCTTAAGGAAATGGAGGAAAAGAAAAACAAAAACCTTAGAAAAAAATTAATAAATTAATCTCTCAGAGAAACCCAAGAAAACCAAAGTAAATAAATAAATAAATCAAACAGGTGAAGCAAACAGTTAAAACTTGAAGTCTGAAATAAAGGCAACAAAGAAAACACAAACCAAGGGAAATCTGGAAATGGAAAATCTGGGTAAGCAGACAGGAACTACTGATGTAAGCATAACCAACAGAATACGAGAGATGGAAGAGAGAATCTTGGGGATTAAAAATACTATAGAGGAAACAGATTCACTTGTCAAAGAAAACATTAAATCCAACAAATTCTTAACACAAAACATCCAGGAAAACTGGGACACCATGAAAACATCAAACCTAAGAATAATAGGGATAGAAGAAGGAAAAGAACTCCAACTCAAGAACACAGAAAGTATATTCAACAAAGTCAAAGAAGAAAACTTTCCCAACCTAAAGAAGGATATCCCTATGAAGGTACAAGAAGCTTACAAAATGCCAAATAGACTGGATCAAAAAGAGTCCCCTTGCCATATAATAATCAAAATGTAAAACATACTGAATAAAGAAAGAATATTAAGAGCTGCAAAGGAAAAAAGGTCAAGTAGCAAATAAAGGTAAACCTATTAGGATTGCACCCAACTTCTGAATGGAAACCACGAAATTCAGAAGATCCTTGGCAGATGTGCTGCAGACACTAAGAGCCCATGGATGCAACCCAGACTACTATACCCAACAAAGCTCTCAATCAAAATCGATGGAGAAATCAAGATATTCCATGATAAAACCAGATTTAAACAATATCTATCCACAAATCCAGCCCTATAGAAAGTACTAGAAGAAAAGCCCCAACCCAAGGAAGCTGACTGCACCAACAAAAACAGGCAACACACATACACTACCACCTAAAAATAACAGGAATTAACAACCACTGGTCATTAATATCTCTTAATATCAATGGACTCAATTCACCTATAAAAAGTCACAGGCTAAAAGAATGGATACAAAATCAGGATCTAGCCTTCTGCAGTATATGAGAAATATACCTCAACCTCAAAGGCAGACATTATCTCAGAGTAAAGGGTTGGGAAAAGATTTTCCAATCAAATGGATCTAAGACACAAGTGAGTATAGCTATCCTAATATCTAACAAAATAGATTTCAAACTAAAGTCAATCAGAAGATATGGAGAAGGACACTTTATACTCATAAAAGGAACAATCCATCAAGATGAAGTCTCAACCCTGAACATTTATGCCCCAAATACAAGATCACCCATATATGTGAAAGAAACAGTACTAAAGCTTAAATTGCACATCAAACCCCACTCACTAACAGTAGGAGACTTCAACACCACACTCTCCCCAATGGACAGGTCAACCAGACAGAAACCTAACAGAGAAATAAGAAAACTAACAGATATCATGACTCAAATGGAATTAACAGACATCTACAGAACATTCCACCCAAACACAAAAGAATATACTTTCTTCTCAACACCTCATGGAACCTTCTCTAAAATTAACCACATACTTGGTAACAAAGTATCAACAGATACAAAAAAAAATTGGAGTAACCCCCTATATTTTATTGGATCACAGTGGTATAAAATTAGAATTCAACAGCAACACGAATTTCAGAAAGCTCACAAACACATGGAAATTAATTAGTGCTCTATTGAACCACCCCTGGGTCAAGGAAGAAACAAAGAAAGAAATTAAAGACTTCCTAGACTTCAATGAAAATAAAGACATAATGTACCCAAACCTATGGGACACTATGAAAGCAGTGCTAAGAAGAAAGTTCATAGCACTAAGTGTCTACATAAAAAAAAAAGTGGAGAAGGCTCACACTAGTGACTTAACAGCAGACCTGAAAGCTCTAGAACAAAAAGAAAATGACTCACCCAGGAGGAGCAGAAAACAGGAAATAATCAAATTGAGGGCTGAAATCAATAAAATGCAAAAAAGAAAACAATACAAAGACTCGATGAAACAAAGAGCTGGTTCTTTGAGAAAATAAACAAGATAAACAAACCCTTATCCAAACTAATAAAAAGACACAGAGAGAGAACATCCAAATTAACAAAATCAGAGATGAAAAGGGGGACATAACAACAGACACTGAGGAAATCCAGAGAATCACTAGGTCATACTACAAGAACCTATGCTCCACAAAATTAGAAAATGTAATAGAAATGGGCAATTTTCTAGATAGGTATCATATGCCAAAATTAAATCGAGACCAGGTGAACAACTTAAGTAGACCTACAAGCTACAAGGCAATAGAAATTGTTATCAAAAGCCTCTCAACCCAAAAGGCCCAAGGCCAAATGGTTTCAGTGCAGAATTCTACCAGAAGTTCACAGAAGAACTAACACCTATACTCCTCAAAGTGTTCCACATAATAGAAACAGAAGGAACATTGTCAAACTCTTTTTATGAGGCTACAGTTACCCTGTATATTAAAACCACACAAAGATTCAACCAAGAAAGAGAATTACAGACCAATCTCCCTCATGAACATAGATGCAAAAATACTCAATAAAATACTGGCAAACCAAATCCAAGAACACATCAGAAAAATCATCCACCATGATCAAGTTGGCTTCATCCCAGAGATGCAAGGATGGTTCAACATACAAAAATCTATCAACGTAATCCACCATACAAATAAACTGAAAGAAAAAAAACATGTTCATCTCATTAGGTGCTGAAAAAATATTCGAGAAAATCCAACACCCATTCATGATAAAGGTCTTGGAGAGATCAGGGATACAAGGAACATATCTAAACATAATGAAAGTAATACACAGCAAGCTGACAGCCAACACCAAATTAACTGGAGATAAACTCAAAGCGATTCCACTAAAATCAGGAACAAGACAAGGCTGTACACTGTCCCGGTATCTATTCAACGTAGTTCTTGAAGTTCTGGATAGAGCAATAAGACAACAAAAGGAGATCAAGGGCATTAAAATTGGAAATGAAGAAGTCAAACTTTCATTATTTGCAGATGATATGATAGTTTATATAAGTGACCCCAAAAACTCTACCAAGGAACATCTGCAGCTGATAAGTACCTTCATTAATGTTGCAGGATACAAGATCAACTCAAAAAATCAGTAGCCCTCCTATACACAAATATTAAAGAAGCTGAGAAAGAAATCAGAGAAACATCACCCTTCACAATAGCCACAAATTACATAAAATATCTTGGGGTTAAACTCACCAAAGAAGTGAAAAAGCTGTTCGACAAGAACTTTAAGTCTTTGAAGAAAGAAATTGAAGAAGATACTAGAAAATGGAAAGATCTCACATGCTCTTGGATAGGTAGGATCAACATAATAAAAATGGCAATCCTACCAAAAGCAATCTATAGATTCAATTCAATCCCCATCAAAATCCCAACAAAATTCTTCATAGACCTTGAAAGAACAATAATCAACTTCATATGGAAAAACAAAAAACCCAGGATAGCCAAAACAATCCTGTAGAATAAAGGAACTTCCAGAGGCATCACTATCCCTGACATCAAGCTCTATTATAGAGATACAGTGATGAGAACAGCTTGGTATCAGCACAAAAACAGAGAGGTTGACCAATGGAATCGAATCAAAGACCCAGATATTAATCCACACACCTATGAACACCTGATTTTTCACAAAAGAGCTAAAATTATACAGTGGAAAAAAGAAAGCATCTTCAACAAATGGTGCTGGCATAACCGGATGTCAACATGTAGAAGAATGAAAATAGATCCATATCCATCCCCATGCACAAAACTCAAGTCCAAATGGACTAAAAACCTCAATGCAAATTCGACTACCCTGAATCTGACAGAAGAGAAAGTGGGACATAGCCTTCAATGCATGGACACAGGAGACCACTTCCTCAATATAACACCAGTAGCACAGACAATAAGAGCAACAATAAATAAATGGGACCTACTGAAACTGAGAAGCTTCTGAAAGCAAAGGACACAGTCAATAAGAAAAAAAGGCAGCCTACTTAATGGGAAAATATCTTCACCAACCCCATATCAAACAAAGGACTGATCTCCAAAATATATAAAGGACTCAAGAAATTAGACATTAAAATTCTAAATAACCCAATTAAAAAATGGGGTACTGAACTGTAGTATGTTGGCCTGGTTGTTGGGGTTTATGTCCTGCCCGGTGACCCAGCCATTTAGTCCCAGAGAAAAATCACACAGAGAGTCTGCATTAGGTTATAAACTGATTGGCCCATTAGCTCAGGTTTTGTATTAGCTCTTATAACATATATTAACCCATTATCCCTATCTATGTTAGCCACATGGCTCAGTACCTTTCTCAGCAGGGCAGGTCACATCCTGCTTCTTCGGTGGTCCAGACAGGAATGCTGAGAGAGTTTCCTGCTTCCCAGAATTCTCCTATTCTCCTTG
This sequence comes from Ondatra zibethicus, assembly GCA_004026605.1. NCBI lineage: Eukaryota > Metazoa > Chordata > Mammalia > Rodentia > Cricetidae > Ondatra > Ondatra zibethicus. Next base: position 37,601 of record PVIU01015670.1, read on the forward strand.
CTCCGCCTCTACTTCCTGTCTGCTTGACCCACCTATACATTCTGGCTAATGGCCAATCAGCGTTTATTTAAATCATGATTGACAGAATACGGACAACTCTCCCACACCACTGAATTAAACAAAGAATTCTTCAACAGAAGAATCTCAAATGGCTAAAAGACACTTAAGGAAATATTAAATATCTTATCCATCAGAGAAATAAATCAAAACAACTCGAGATACCCTCTTAAACCACTCAGAATGGCTAAGATCAAAAACACCAATGATAGCTTATGGTGGAGAGGATGTGGAGTAAGGGGAACACTCCTCCATTGCTGGGGGGAATGCAAACTTGTACAACCACTTTGAAAATGAGTACAGCAGTTTCTCTGAAATTTGGAAATCAACCTACCTCAGGACCCAGCAAGACCACTCTTGGGCATATATCTAAAAGGTAATCATACTACAAGGACATTTGTTCAACTATGTTCATAGGAGCATTATTTGTCATAGCCAGAACCTGGAAACAGCCTAGATGCCCCTCAACTGAAGAATGGATAAAGAAAATGAGGCACATTTATGCGAGTACTACTCAGCATTAAAAAAACAATAACATCTTGAAATTTGCATGCAAATGGACAGAACTAGAAAAAAACCATCCTGAGTGAGGTAACCCAGACCAAGAAAGATGAACATGGTATGTACTCACTCATAAGTAGATACTAGCTGTAAAACAATGGATATTGAGCCTATAGTTTATGATCCTAGAGAAGCGAAGTAACAAGGTGAACCCTAAGAAAAAGATACATAGGTCTACCTGGAAAGGGGAAATAGAAAAAATCACCTGATAAAATAGGGAGCATGGGGGTGGGAGGACTAGGGAGGGTGGAAGGGGAAAATGAGGGAAGAAAGGGAGGTGGAGGAGAACTTGAGGGAATGGGAGAGTCCAGATGGAGGAAGGACAGAGATGAAAGTAAGGAAAGATATTTTGATTGAGGGAGCCATTATGGGGCTAGTAAGAAACCTGGCTCTAGAGAAATTCCCGGGAATCTACAAGGATGACCCCATCTAAGACCCTAAGCAATAAAGGAGGGGGTGCCCAAACTGGCCTTGCCCTGTAGTCAGACTGATGAATATCTTAAATATCACATAGAACCTTCATACAGCAACTGATGAAAACAGAGCCAGAGACCTATATCGGAGCAAATGACTGAGCTCCCAAAGTCCAGTTGAAGAGTGAGAGGAGTGAGAATATCAGCAAAGAGGTCAAGACCATGACAGAGACACCCACTGAAATAGTTTACTAATGGGGGCTCACCAACTCCAGCCAGACAGCGAAGGAAACAGCATAGACCCTCTATGTTCAAACTAGACCCTCTGAATGTGGGTGACAGTTGCATGGCTGGGGCAGACTGCAGGGCCACTGGCAGTGGCACCAGGATTTGTCCCAACTGCTTGTACTGACTTTTATGGAACCTATTCTCTTTGGATTGATATCTTGCTCAGCATACGTATAGTAGGGAGAGCCTTGGACCTTCCCCAAAGCAATATGCCTTACCCTCTCTGAGGAGTGGATGGGGGTAGGGTGGGGAGCAGGTGGAGGGAATGGGAGGAGGGGAATGAGTGGGAACTGGGACTGGTATGTAAAATGAAAAAAGATAGTTTGTTTTCTTTTTTAAAAATAATATAATAAAATAAAAGAAATATAGGATTTGACAGCTGGTTATCATATCTACTAAGACGACCCTTTGGCAATGGCAGAAATGGGATTATCACCATAAACACCATCATTATCACTACCACAACTCCCATCAGCATCATCGTAATCAGCATCGTTGTCAAGATTATCATCATCAACACAACGGCCATCAATATCATCCTCATTATCAACGTCACAATCCCTATCATTATCACCATAACCAACACCATCACCACCACCAGCTCGTCGTTACCATTGTCATTAGCATTGTCATTATCATGTTTCCTTTGGAAGGTTTGCTTTCTTAAAAGTCTTATATTTGTTTATCCTATGAAATTTCCTCAACGTCCTGGGTGTGGTGATACTTTTAATTCTAATACTCAAGAAGTTGAAGCAGAAAGGATTCAAAATTCAAGCCTAATGTGGACTACAGAGCAAGAAGGCCTACTCTGAAAAACCTAATGATGATGATGGTGGTGGTGATGATAAAGATAGGTAATGAATACTGTCATGGATTTTTTTTTAAATGTGACTTCAATAATTGACTCATGTCCTTTTCATAACTGTCTTACTGGAAAGAATAGAAGGACATATCAAGACAAAGCTGTAGTGTGGTTTCATTTTCCATCTCTGAGTGGCAAGGAGCTACAGAAATATGGAACACGGTGACTCTAAAAACCTCCCGGTAACAAGGTCAGGATCTGCTTCATTCTCCTTCTGCTAAGGACTTTAATTTCACTTCAGCATTTGAAATTACCAGAGGTGTGTGAGGAGATGTGTTTCCTTGCAGATCTGTCCCAAGGACAGATGACCAAAACACAGGAAGACATCACTGTGGCTTTCGATAAGGCATTGGTAAGGGATGCAAACCCAGTCAACATATTTTGTGAGTTTTTCCGAAGCAGGGCCTGCTGGGCTGGCAGCTCACACACAAGACGTAAAGGATGGATTTGTCGGCATGGATTCGGGATTTTCCGGGATTCCAGAAAGGAATGCAGCAGGCTGGAGGGCTTGATGCTCAGCAGGGTACCATGTATGAAAGGTGAGCACCACATCTGCTGCCATCTCCGTGGAAGTTTCAACAAATACTAGAAAGTGCAACCTTGATTACTAGGGACAAAAAAGATATGTGGGGGGGGGAGTGATTGTATTTGATTATATGCTACAGGCATATATGGATGTATAACATCAAACCCCATTAATATGTACAATTATCTCAAGTTAAGCAAAATAAAACTGTTTTTAAAATATGGGTGACACTTATTGAGATGGTGTTCACATAAAGCAAATCTGAGAAACAAAATCAAAATGTGTAGGGTTTTAGAGGTGTTGGTTAGTTGGCTGGCTGGCTGGCTGGCCGGTTTGGTGGGGTGTGGGTTTTCTGAGACACTACCTAATACTGAAGCTTAGATTACACTGTACCTCATCATGTAGTCCAGGTTAGCCCAGGCTAGTCTCAACTTCATGGCAATTTTCATGCTTCCCTTCCAGAACTGTAATTCTTCAAACACTTTTTGAGACCACATTACCTTTTCATTCATGAGAAGACCTTACAACAGACAGTTGGGTTCGGTGTTGTTGATTTAAAATGGTCTGGACTAGAGATTAGGTATCATTAACATAGAGGAAGAACTCATAACTCTGTGGCTAAACATGGCCCCAAACACTAGTGCGGTGAGATAGGAAGAGAGCCTGAACATGTAGTTCTTAGAATTCGGTTGAAGGAAGCAGATGATGAAATCCTTCAAGAGAATGCTTCCCCAAAAGCCAGATGAAAGACTTGCAAGAAGTGATAACATGCTCTATAGTGATGAGTGGCTGAAGAGGAGAAAGAGGAAGAATCCACAGCTGGTCTTGGTGTCCGTAACATCAGTCCTAATTCTTGGGTAGATCTTCAGAAATAATAGCACTGTAGCATGGGAGCTGGAGACGTGTGCAGCAGGCTCCTGTGTCTAATGGCACTGATGAGTAAGAGTTGATGATGGAGCCACAGCCAAGAAAGAGAGTAGAAGTAAAAGTCTTCCCCCATAGAAACATGAGTGCTCAACCCTTAAGGTACAGACATTGGCATGTAGCTACGCAGGTTTCTAGCAAACTTACCATACAGTTTGTGTTTGGCATCAACTAAAAACGAAAGCTGGGGAAGAGGTGTGAGAAAGGCCAGTGAAACTGGATTAAATAGCTAACAGGGCATCTACCATCTATGGCTGTCTATTGGAACGACCACCCAAGCATCCAGTGACTTTCCAAAGAAAGGCTGATAAATGTTGCTTTCGCTAACATGCTATGAGCTACAGAGAAGACCTGTGTTCAATATGACTTATTCACAGGTGAGGTGAGGGAGCAACTGTCCCTGAGGTTGGTGAGTCAAGATCCCAGCCAGGGGTGTAGGCAGCAAGCCCCAGCTCCTATCCATGCGGCTGCTCCATGGGTTGTATGGGGTTTGCCAAACTGTGGTGTCTGGATGCTGAAGTCAAGCATCCAAATAATAGCACATGGACCCTATGTTACATTGTATGTTAACACTCATGTCACAAGGAGTCGGGTTACCAAGAGTCTGTGGGCCAAGGCAGTTCTAAAGGCTCAGCCAGTCTCAAGGAAAGATTAAATGGGTGTCCAAGCTCTTTTTGGAAATGTATTACCCTGGTTACCTTCAACTATCAACTAGCTACGACCTAGAGTCACCAGAGAAGTGAATTCCAGTTGTAGAACTGATTAGATCAGATTGGCCTGTGGCATGTGTGGGTGGGATTAACTTTACTTTTTATTTTATTTTTATTTTTTAATTTTTTTTTTTTTTTTTTTGGTTTTTCGAGGCAGGCTTTCTCCGTAGCTTTGGAGCCTGTCCTGGAGCTAGCTCTTGAAGACCACAGGCTGGCCTCAAACTCACAGAGATCCGCCTGCCTCTGCCTCCCGAGTGCTGGGATTAAAGGCGTGCGCCACCACCACCCGACAAGGATTAACTTTATTTTTAATCGACACAGGAGGGCCAAACCTACTGCAGTCAGCCCCATTCCTGAGGCAGATGCTCCTGAACTGTGGGGAATACTAACGGAAGCTAAGCCAGCGTGCCACCAAGCTAGCAAATGGCATCTTCCATCATTGCTACCACGAGGCTTTGTATGTGGCAGTGGGGTCCTATCAAAATGGCTAAAGCACTTGCCTAATTACCAAGTGGGCCATGAGGGGAAGAACTCTGTCAAGGGTCACCCTTGAGATAAGTTAGGGATCCTGAGCCTGCCGACATCCCCCAGATCAGGCTGGGTGGAGAGCAGGAACCCTGCTGGGGAGGGAGGGAGTTTCCATATTTCTGAGCTTAGAGAAAGCTTCGAGGCTATGGTAGACTGTGACCTCTACCAGCCAGCCGTGTCTTCCATCGTCTTCCCAGAAAAACAGTTAGTTAGAAAAGATGTTTATGGAAGTGTACAGACCATCCAAGGTCAGAAAGTGGGGAAGGCAGTGTGGGAAAGGATGAGGGGCTGAGAGACCACAGCAATGGAGCATAAGCCCCCAAAATACAGTGAAAACCTGGGGGAGTTAAGGGATTACAGTTCGCTGGCAGGGCAGATGTGAAAGCAAGATGACTGACAATAAAATATTAAATGATGCAAATTATTAATAATACCAACATATATGCTACAACCGTGATAGAGATTTAAGGAGGAGCAATGCAAGAAGCTAAGAGGCCATGGCAATTCCAGAGTAACCCATGTAGGTACGGAAAACACCAAAAATAATACAGGGAAGGGTTTATGAAGAAACTGCGAGAAGGCCTTCGGTTGTGGGTAAACAGGAAGTCTACGGGTAATGCCCACACATCTCGGGCCACAGAAACATGGTGTGCCAATGCCAGTGCTAAACAAGCGAGCCGGGCTGGCACCTGGCAAAGACCAGCCCTCGCATCCAGGGTTAAGTCCCTTCTCTCCCAGTTCTGAGGGACAAAGGGTGAGCCGCGCTCACCAGCTCCTCTTCTGAGCTAAAAGAAGCATCAGCACGGCTGTTAATTATATGTCATTTATAGCTGACCCTGTGGAGACCGAGTCTCCACAAGTCATGTTTTTAAATTACATGTAATTAACTTGTTAGCATTATTTTTGTGCTGTGCAAACCAAGGCCATTATGTGTGATAAGCATGTTCTCTGCCACTATATCCCCACACCGTCAATCCAGTGTTCTGGTAGCATCATATCGTGTGTACATTCTATAACATTAAGTGACAGTCACATGGTTCAGACTATTTAGTAGACTGTCCCAGTGCCAATAAAATTCATTAACTCCCTGTGTGTGTGTGTGTGTAAAGCTCATTAACTCCAGTGATTTCACATATGTAATTAATTCTCAGTGTATATGTTTATGATACACACACATTGATGCATACATACATATATATAATCATTAACTCTCAAGATTTTATAAACATAAAATTCAATAGCTCCCAATGTTCGTATACATCTTCCATCCTAGAGAGAACCCTATAGATAATTGCATACCTGTTTGCATGGATAGTCAGACTTCTATGCACCAAAACCTACGTGCTCATCTGTACATGGTGGAACGCTTGCACAGAGAGCCTCCATCAGGTCCAAAGAGGGGGACTAGCTGCAGATGTTGAGCAAAGGCAGAGTTTCTGGAGCATCTCCTTCCTGTGTCTGAGTCTAAGTTTTTTCATCTCAGCCTGGTGATCTTCAGCTCTGTGCTTTGGAGTGTCACTCAGAGACCTGAACACAGAAACAGAGAGGGGGAAGCAAAATCCACCAGCACACATTTAATTTTATATCCCAGAGCATGGAACTCTGCATGTTTACGAGGGGATTTGGCACAGATGCAGAGAGTTCTGCCTTTGCAATAGCTGCTGTCTGGAAAGCCAAGTGTATGACGACTGTTGCACGTCAGAAGAAGACCAAAAAAAAAAAAACAGCGCACCAGCATAATACTTTATCTTACCCATAAGAACTCAGAGGAAGTATACCATGTCATTCTGCCTGCTTTCTTTGTGGTTGAAACCGAGTTCTGCAAGATTCTGTGCACTTCGTTTAGATGGAGTGACACTTGGCATTGCATGTGAGCCTAGTTGGATATCCATCTTCCTTTGGCTTGCACAATTAAAAGACATCTTGCTGTCTTCACAGTAATCAGAACACAAATTGCTACCTGGTGTTCCAAATGCAACCCATGGGGTTGCCTAGCACGTCTCTACCAGACCCTTGTGGGTTCTGCACAAGTGTTGGAGAAACACATGCTGGCAATGTCATTAACAGGGGGAGAAACAGATGGTTCTCAGGACTGAATTTATGCAGGCAATTTTATGTGTTCAGGACAAGTTCAATTAAATAACTCTTTTATTACAGTTGTAGCTAACCAGGAGCTGTTCACCCCCACTCTGTTCCAGGGGTGATTCTGGCTCTCTCCCACTCTCCCTAGTGCCCTCTCCAGAGCGAGTATATTTGACATTTTTATTCTTAGGACAGTAAAACATGAGAGGAGTTAGCTGAGTCCTAATGCCACAAATTACAAGCCCCTCTGGCATGGGAGAGAGACAGCATGACAATTGGGAGTTGATACTGTGGGGTAGCCCCGTCAAATTCAAAACTGTGACAATTCCCCATCGCGAGGGAGGACAGAAGTGTATATTCCATGAGCATCCTATGAAGAGAGAGCATTTGGAAAGTCACTGGTATGCTGGTCAGAGAGCAATCAAATGCCCATATCTCCTCCAGATGAGATGCATGTGTTTGACATACAGACATGAGGCATGCATGTTGTCACAGGGCTTAAATAAAAAGACGAGCTTCATGCCAGTGTCTCAGTGTCCGCCTGAGTGGTTCCCTACTCTAGTTTGTCTTTAATCGGAAGCAAATGGCTGCCACGCAAAAAAGGACATGGAAGTGGTTTACATTTCCTTATTGATAACGAACCACTTAAGGCTTCTCAGTATTCCCTTTGCACACTGGCGCTTAGACACATATGTTGCCCAGTCATAGTATTATATCTAAGAGGGAGAGGGATAGGAAAATTAATAATCAATATGTTGTGGGCAGGGTGACATGTCTCTGGGTCTCTGCTTCATCCTCTCCACTCTGTACTGTCAATGACGATCTCTGAGAGCTTGTTAAATGGTAGAGTTTCTACAACTTGCTTTAAGAAACAGAAACAGCAGCACACATAAGCTGTTTCCCTCTTTCATCTGCCAAGGGGACTAGCCTACAGAACTGGAGACTTTCTCCCCAGGTGCCTGTCCTTGCTATGTCCCTAATGACTTCAATTATAAGGATCAAGTGTAAGATCTGTATTGCTATCGAAGGGGTGGCTCTCCGTGGGTCTCTCCTGGATTGGTTTTTTTTAAAAAAAAAAAATCTACATTTTCTGCTGACAAAAACAGGACAAGTTCAATACCTTCATATTTTCAATGTCCAGCCTGAGAAGGGTTTCAGATGCTGACAGATGTAGAACGCACTGGCTGTGTAACAACATCTGAATCTGTGCAGCACAAGGCCCATGCCCAGAGTCTGATTTAATTCTCTCTCTGCACTTCTTTCTTTCTTAGACAGACGACAAAATATGCATTCATCATTCACAGCATGACATTTCCAGGGAGCAACTGCCTAACAAACCACCATCTCACAGGACCATTTTTCTGTTCTGTGTGCACACTACCCTGATTGCAGGAATGGCACCATTGCCCCTGGAGCCTCCTGTGCACCTTACTTCTTAGAAGTAGAAATTTATGGCCACAGAATCTGGCTTTACTGCATCAGAATGGGAGTTACATTGGAAGACTTTGCTGAGATTCTTAAGCGTACCTCCGAAACACTCCTGTGCCGATCAGACTCTTAGTATCACAGACAAGACTCTTGTGAGTGTGCCTCCTGGCTTCCTCAGACACTTCCCTGTGTGAGCAGCAGAACAGGGCAGAAGAGCATCGTGATGCACTGAAACAAGGCTTAAAAACTATGTTCGTCTCTTTTTCCAAACTGGGGGAAGGTGCATCTTTCTTATAATTATAATGTCTCTCCGTTTTAAAGCCTGGCAATAAAGTGAGCCATACTGATGAATTTTCAGACACTGGTCAGTGCTGCAGAATGCAGACAACAGTCACTGCACAAATCATTACATCAAACTTGTTGGGTTTCCAAGATTCCAATGCTCTTACTCACAATGCAATAGGAAGGCTTTTCTCCTGGGCTTGGGGTGTTGCCTCAATGGTAAACTACATCCCGAGGGGTGCATGAGGTCCTGAGTTTGATTTTGACACCTCAAGAAAATTATGATGTTCAATACACCAATAGTCTGTTCTACTTCTGTCTGGATATATCACATTCCATGAGAGATCTTATAGCTGGGTTTTAGCATAAGACAGGGTGTCAACAATTTTATTAAATATTTTGCAAAGAGAAAAAACACTAGAAATGTAGTAAACACACACACACACACACACACACACCACGCACACATCATTGTATGTCTCCCAATTCCCAGGTAGAGAGACATCTGAACAGCTGGTCTTTTCAGGTAAAAATTTCCTAAAATTATTTTTACATTTTTCACCCTTGAACATTCTGTGATCTGCAATGACAATTCTCAAATAAAGAACAATCTTTATGTGAAGGTACACCATTGAGGAATGATGTTCCTTCCATGTTACCATCTATTGAATTGACAAAGACAGAGCCAACCTCATAAGTCATTTACACTCACAGTCTATTCGCAGCTGTTAGTAAATTATTAATGATTTGGGGGACTTCTGATATTCATTTCCATTTTCATTTGCTCATATTCAAGACAGAAGTACAGGATTAATATAAATATGTTGAAATGTTTATAGAACTTAAACATTACTGATGTATGCACATATAATGAAAATATGTGCCATCATTTTAAACCATTAGAAACAAGGAACTGACAAAAAGATATCCGTATCATAATTCTATCTGTTCCATCGAGAGCATTTCAACAGTGCAGATGCTACAGAGGAGACTAAAATAGGAAAAGGAGACAAAATGGATCCATTTTTAAATATTTCTGCACCCATCCATGGTGTACTCCATTTCTAGCTCACAGCCCACACACTTTCCTTCCTGTTTCCATCCCTCCTCCCCCTCCATCCCTCCTCCCCCTCCATCCCTC